>PVKH010001605.1:0-29906 GCA_004027955.1 Chaetophractus vellerosus
TGTCAAATTGTGAACCATTTTGCCACACCCAGTTCTTACCCAGTTTCTCAACGTGAAAACAGATGTGGAATGAAAAGCCTGATTTAATGGCACTGATTTGTGGGGGTCGGACATGGTGCCTAAGAAACACCTGTGATATCAGATGGATGATGAGGGTGGACATTTCTGGGATTTGGGGAGGGTGTGATGTTTTATATAGCAGGTGAGTGTAGAGGGCCTGGAAATAAGCCTGCCAAAGGCTTCAGAAGCCTTGAGGTGAGGTTTTTCCAGGTAGGAAACTGCCTTTCTCAAGAGCCTCCATGACTCACCTACCACTGGGCATCCGAACAAGCAACTTGGTTTCATTTTTCTTCAGCCTTCTCTCCACACAAGGCAGTGCCATTTTAGCTCCATAAGGTGTGTTTTCAGTGAAAATCCCTCTGGTTGTGCTGGAGGTGGCGGCTTAGGTCACACTTTGACAGAACAGGGAGGGGCCAGCTGGAAACCATCTGCTTCAGAATGGTCCGAGATGTTAAGTCCAATGTCTCCGCCCAAACTCACCTGCTGACTCTCTGGGTAAAAGAATCAATGTAAATCATAATCTAGATACCGAAGCTTTATCTCTTTCTTTTTTTCCACATCCCCGCAAAATACTTGTCCAGCTTATAATAAAATTTGGAAGCTGTATTTATGAGGGTCTGCTTTAAAATAGAGGACATGTTGCATATATGATATTTATTAATATCAGCATATGGGGAAGAGAAAATAAACATTGGTTTCAATTTTGAGCCCCGAACGAAAAGTCACAGTGATCTAAGTAGGAGGAGTTCATTTTGAATCATGTACAGGGCTCAGAGTAGCCTGATCCAGAGGGCATAGCAGCAGAGGTTTATTTAACAAGAACAAAAAGAACAAGAACCATACCAATGACCATTGTCATTGATCAAATGCCTCTATGGGCCAGCACTGTGCCAGGGACTACCCACTATGTTAAATCAATATGAAGCATAAGTCTTATGTTTCTCATGATAGGAAGAGAATCCCGAGGTTCAGAGTGGTGAAGTTGATTACACTTATGCAGTAAGCTGAAGGAATGGTGTATTAAATATGCCTTTGAAAAAAGTTGAGCCAGTGTTTGAACCAGCCTCGGGGTATGTCAGAGAGTTCCTGTTTAGTGGGTACTTTGGAATATTACAGCTTCCCCATCTGAGCTGGCATTTAGAAGGAACTTTACTATCAGAGTCTTTGTCCTCTTCTTTCCATGTTTCCATGTCCCGCCTAGCTCCAACGTTAACCCCCTGGATCTATTCTTAATGCCTTAAAGCTACAGAAGTTTGAGTAGCTATCCCCCCAAGATGTCACTGTTCCTGATCTGTCTTTTCCACAGAAAACCTGCGCCACCATGGTGCTCCCCTGTGGCCTACTCACCTGCCTAGAGGAGCCAGGTAAGCCTGGCTACCTGATTACACCTGCTTGTGAGTCCTTGGCATCTAGCACAATGCCTGGCTCACAGGAGGCATTCGATAAAGGTTTTAAACTCTGGTCTATCCCCAGTGCCACTGAAGAGCATCTCTGTCAACTTGTCCGTATGTGAGTTTGTGGCTGGCGTGTCTGCAACCTTAAACTACGAGAATGAGGAGGAAATTCCGGTGGAGGCCTTCTTTGTGTTCCCGATGGATGAAGACTCGGCCGTCTATAGGTTTGAGGCCTTGGTGGATGGGAAGAAAATTGTGGCTGAATTACAGGATAAGATGAAGGTACTAGGATTGAGTGCATTACGTCCTCCTGGCTTATTTCCTTAACACATGCTCGTTAGGCTCACTGTCAAGGAAACTTTCCTGAAAATGCTGCTGTTGAAAGCTCTTTCCTCCATTCCTTTCTTGCTGTTATTTTCCTAAAATCACTTGGAGGGAGAACTCATTCAGAAACAGCGTATAGCTGTGAACTTGGCGAGACCAATTCCAGTCCCTCCCTACTAGTCTTTCCTTTCTGCACCATTCCTTTCTTCCTTACCTGTTAGCTCTGATGGCCCCTTTCCTTCCTGTCCCTCACCCTGTTCTCTTTAGGCTCGTGCCAAATATGAGAAGGCCATCTCCCAGGGCCACCAGGCCTTCCTCCTGGAGGAAGACATCAGCTCCAGGGATGTCTTCTGTTGCAATGTGGGGAACCTCTCCCCGGGGTCCAAGGTGGCACTCACCCTGCACTATGTGCAGGAGCTGCCCCTGCAAGCAGATGGGGCCCTGCGCTACGTGCTTCCAGCTATCCTGAATCCTCGGTACAATCTTTTTGGTGAGGAACCTCCCCCTTGGTTAATCGTGGTATGTGGCTTATTGTTGGGGAAATCCGCTTGAGCGAGTGGGGGGTGCTAAAAATTGTGGGAAGGGAAAATTGACGAAGTTAACTTTTTGTAGGACGGTCTAACAGTTACTTTCACATGAAGATCCCTGTAATCCCTTTGGAGGACCTGCCTTACACACTTAGCATGGTCGCCACCATCAGGTCCCAGCATGGCATCGAGAAGGTCCGATCCAATTGCGCCTTGAGTCCTCTTGAATACCTTGGAGATAAGAAGACTGATGCCCAGGTAATTAAAAAGAGAGCACTGTTGTTTCTAGAACCCCTATGCCTTGGGTCTTGACCTTGGTCTCTTCCTAATTATTCTTTAATTTTCCCTGTTAACTCAGAAGGAGTCATACTGCTCCCTCTTTATCCCCATTTAATATCCAGAGCCTTCTTTCCATTCTAACCCCTATTCTTGATCATGCTTACTTGTGGAAGAAGCCTGTCATCCTTTGCTCTGACCTCAGCCTCAGCCAGCAAGCAGGGATGGTTCTAACACGTCTCCTTTGCTTGCCCCTCCTCAGGTTTCCCTGGCCGACGGGCACAAGTTTGATCGTGACGTGGAGCTCCTGATCTACTACTTGAACTTGCACAAGCCCAGTGTGGCCATAGAGATGGGCAAACCTCATACGAGGCCAGGTACTGTCCTTCTCCCCTGGTAGTCATCTAGAAAGTAATTCTCAGATTCCCCTGCAAATTACTTTTGCAGAAAGTAGAGAAAACATATCAATGTGAAACATTACAGTTGCTTACACCACGGTATGCAGGTTTAATGAATATCACGTGGTTATGTCTTAGAGACAAATTTAAGCGCAACAGTGGAAAATTGGGAAAAGGATACTAACAAATAAGTCACAAGAGGAAACAGTTTACAAACATATGCAACATGATCATTCTTGACAGAAATGCAAATACAAATAATCAGGTGACATTTTTACCTTCCAAATTATCAAAGATTTCCAAATATGATTTTGCCTCATGTTTAAAAAAGTGAGTTTGGCTCTCGCATAGATTGCTTGAGGCAAAATAATTTAGTACCATCCTTTTGAGAAGAAATTTGGCTCTGTGTGTCAAGCATAAAATGTTCATATTGGTAATTACAATATTGGGATTCTTACCTAAGGAAAGAAATGTCAATATGTAGAAAAATATGCACCAAGATGTTCCATGCTAGTTGGTATTATCAAAGATCAGTAAACAATCGAAATGTCTTCCAGTGGTTAAATTCAATATACTAGGTATACTTAATGAGTTATTATGCAGCTACTAAAATAATGTACATAGAAAGGTTGAAATAGTTTTGGAATAAAGGCTTCTAAAGAATGTTAACTAAAAGAAAAAATAAGTTATACAAATACTGGTTTCCACTATAAAATAACTTATCCACTGGGGAAAAAAGATTTAAAACATAGGAAGTTTGCAAGTAAATGATAATTTTTATTAAAGACTAAGTTTGATTTCTTTGTAAAGTATTTCCCTTATTTTCTAACTTTTCCCTAACATATACCTACTTTTTCTAGTAATTATAATTGGTATAACCCGTGTCAGTCTGTCACTCTCTTCTGGCCTACCTGGGCTTTGATGTCATTGGATTGCAGAGCTCATGAGGCACGCCTAAGGGATGCTGCCATTTCTGAAGTGTTGTCAACATTGGTGAAATGGAAACAACCTTGGTGGCAGTCATGCTCAAAGTTACATGGCTTGGGTTAGGCTCTTCTATAACTACAACTGCTGCAAAGACAGTTCCCTGTTGGTCTTCAGTAGAAGGTCAGCCCACTCTCTTATTTTAATGTTTGGCCAAGGTAGCTCCATATTCAACCTCATAAATTGAAACTTTTAGGTTTTCCCTCACATACTCAATGATTTTTCCTCATGGCAGGCTGCCCATGCTAAGATAACCAGTGGGGCTTCCAGTTTCTACCACAGGTTTGCTATAACCGGCTCCTCTTCCATGAAGGGCCTCTATGCAGATTTTTCTCATCTGTTCCCCATGATCAACTCTTCAGGCCAAAGGGGGTCAGCAAGGGCAGCCTTTACAGAGTCTTGTGAATCCCTCTGGAATTACCTCTGAGAGGGTCCACTCACGCCTTGCTTCCCGGAACATATACATGCTCAGGATGACCTGCTGTTCCCATCTGCAGAGAAGCAACTGACACTTCTAAGCAGCAGCTTGGCTCACTAAAACCATTTACGTTTCTGCCAAATGAAGTATACCACTCCATGATAAAAATGCAAAATATTATTTTCTAAAAACTTAGAAGGTACTTACCGTATTAAGAATGTGATGCTTAATTTTTAAAAATTAAATTGCTAATTTAATAAAATATTTTAACAAAAATTAAATTGTATTAATCATTTAAAAATTATTATTGAGAACTTAATCTTTGTTAAGCCCTAGACAGAGTTCCTTTTATGTATTAGATCACTTAATCCGTCACTACTTTGATTCTTCAGATGAGGAAACTGAAGCTCACAAGCAGCTTTGCTTGGATTTGAAACACTGCCTTTACAAAAATGGAAGCTGAGACTCATGGAGGTGAAAATAACTTGAGCCAGGTCTAAAGAATAATAGTAGATAATACAATATATAGTCTTTACTATGTACCTGGCACTGTTCTAAACAGTTTAGATAGATTAACTCACATGATTTTCACGGCAGTCCTTCTAACAACTGACTTTTAGTTCAGTGCCATTTTCACTGTAACCATCTGTCTCTCAGAATGCAAAGGACTTTCTCTCGTCCATTAAAAAAATACTGCCCTTTCATTGTACATCCAGGCATCTGGGTTGTGTAAAAGTTATTTTTGATCCAGCAGTCTATTAAGTATTTGCTGGGTCACACCCATTTTATTTGGAAGCCAGTTTGGTTATTGGAGTATCCCATGACTAAGAGCTTAAACTGAGCCAGGTCCTGCACTTATACTGAATCCTAGGGCTCCTTAGAGTTGAAACCTGGAATCCTGGAATCACTTTGTAAAGATAGGATATTGGAATTTAATTCAATTAAGTTTCTGAACTGTAAAACTAGAGTTGTTATAACCCAGCCATTCTCCTTTCATCTCTCTCTGTCAACACTAACATTTCAATTCCTGCATCAGCTTTTACTTGCTCACCAAGTTAAAAATCACAAATTAAAATGTTTGACAACTTTGCCACAAAGGCCCTTCTCCCCGGGTCTCTTCACACTGTTCTTTGGATCATGCCATTGGAGTCCAACTCTTGTCTCAGGGCTTCTTTTTTTTTCTGGAGAGTATCAGTGAGTGCTTCATTCCCAAACAGATGGACTTAACCACATACTGTGTGGCACGTGCTCTCTCAGTTCTTGTATGTTTTCAACATAAGAATTGTCCACATGAGCCTCACTTTTTCAAAACTGTAATTAAAGACTTAAACGATGACCCATGTGGTAAATTTCCTATTGAGTTGATTTGAAGAAAAGGTTTACCTCTGCAAATAAATTGATCTAATTGTTTTGTCAAGTGCTGGAACATTTTCCTAATGTCTTCTATGCGTTTGCCTAGCAGCCAAAAACCATTTTAAAACTAGCAGCGGTTACAGCATTTTAATCATTGCTCCTGCCGGGTGACCTCTGTCATCTTTCTTCCTTTTCAAATCGGTTCTGATTCTATCCCTACAGTACCCTTTTATTTAAGTTTATTACTCATGTGAAACCCTTTGCAAGCAGATTTGGTGTAAGGACCAAACAGAGTTTTAGATTTGAGTTCTTTCTCGGCTCTCTATTCCGCTCACTGCAGTTGGTTCTTGAGGGCTTTTAGGGTTCTTCAGTTCTTTTTCTCTTACAGTATCACTGTTCTTTCTGAGTAGAGTCTGTGATGAGAGAGCCAACTGCGATGGTGAGTTTCTATCCCAGCATCCCAGAAGCCCAGCCCCCAATCACCTCTGGAGAATTTATCTTCCTGATGGACCGCTCGGGAAGTATGCAGTGCCCCATGAATAGACGCGATGGTAGCCGGTCGCGCATGGATGTTGCCAAGGTACAACTGGTTTCTTCTTTAAGGTCACATGCTCAAGTGAGGATGAATCTTAGGGATTCCCCATCTGAACTTAACATGGTCACTCTCAGGCTAGCCTGGGAATAGAACACATAGGAGGAGGGTCAAGGCCCAGACCCTTAAGAGTTAGATTTGGCAATGTCTGTGTGTCCGAGGAGAAGATCCTCTCTCACTCTGTCTCTCATAATCTCTTACCCTCAGGAAACGCTGGTTTTGCTGCTGAAGAGTTTGCCCTTAGGCTGTTATTTCAACGTTTTTGGATTTGGATCTACCTATGAAACATTCTTTCAGTGAGTTTCTAGAAGGGTCATAGGGACTAGATTGTTCAAGGATAGACTGCAGACTTGACTTTGGCATTGGGGATTTCAGATAAGGTTGTTTTACCATGATAAAAGTATTTGTAACCAGGCAAATTACTACAGTGCAGGGGCTCAGCACTGGGCAATGTTGAGTAGCCTTCATGTAATTGGATGTGTGTGTTTTTCTCAGGGATAGTGTAAGGTACACTCAGCATACACTGGAGGAGGCCTTGAGGAAACTGAAGCTTATGCAGGCAAACCTAGGCGGCACTGAAATCTTGTCACCCCTCCAGACCATTTTCAACGGGCCCGCCATCGCAGGCCACCCCCTGCAGGTAAGAACTAAAGCAAATACACAAGGGGACATGGAGAATGAAATCTCTGCTCAAGAATTTGTGGTTCTGAACGTCATTGCATCTGATCACTACGTGATCTTTTATCACGTAGTAAAGAAAAAGGGCAAGAGGTATTTAACAGAATTCTGCTTCCTGAGCTCCAGGGTCAATGGAAATTCCTTCATAGATTGCCATGAAAGACTTGGACTTAGCTAATAGGGAAGATGGTTCTGAACAGATGATGTAAGAACATGGTTCAAGTGACGGAGGCACATTAGGGGTCTGGTGCCTCTTCTAGAATGAGATAGTTGGTTTTTTTTTTTTTTTTAAAGTAAATCCTGGCATTTTAAAAATGAACTTGACAGAGACTTGATGAATGTCTTCTTTCTTTCTACAGCTCTTTGTCTTCACAGATGGAGAAGTTACTGACACATTTACTGTAATCAGAGAAGTGAGGAGCAACAAGCAGAGGCACAGGTATGAAAAGAATGAGGCTTCTGGGTGACTGGACCCAAGAGAGATCTAATACCACCTGTGGTCTTTGCACTGGTGTTGATATTCTTTGCAGAGGACAGAATGATTCAACAATTTCAGTTCTTACCAGCTGACAAAATTTTTGTACCATTTTTTTCTCTCTACTAAAAGATTAAAAGCAATTTTCTAAATAACATCAACAGCACAATGCAAAATCATTGTCCTAGTATTCTCTCCAAGCCACAAGGGAAACAAGACTTGAGTAGTAAGTTGTTAGGTATATATATATTTATGCCTATTTTTTTTTTTACTGCAAATGTTTTTATCAAAGTAAAACACACAGAAAATGGAGAAAACCATAAGTAGATGGCTCGAAGAATTATCAGGGTGAACACACGTGAAACCACTACACAGTTCAAAAAATAGAACATTGTCAATACCCCTCCATCTCTAAACCTTTCCATCACGCCCCTTTCTAATCATTACCCACTTCTTAATCTCCAAAGGAAATAACTTTCCAGATTTGTAACAACGTGGATAATTTTTGCTTATTTTCGAATTTAAATAAATGAGTTATATGGTATTTTTTTTCTACATTTTCTTTCCCTCGGTAATATGTTCAGATGCATACATATTTTGCATGTAGTCATATTTGATTTTCATTGCTGTATAGTATTCCACTGAATGGCTGTATGATAATTTATCCTTTCTGTTGCTTGTGAACATTTGGTTTGGCTGTTAAAAATAATGCTGCTATGAACATTCTTGCACATGTATTTTTGGCATATATATGAATTTCTTTTGTGTTGAAATAGTTGATAGTTGTGGAATTTCTGGGGAATGCCAAACAGTTTTCCAAGTTATTGAGCTAATTTAATTCATACCACCTTTTATGAGGGTTCGATCACTCCATCTCCTATGTGAAATTTGCTATTACTTGTCTTTTTTATTTTAGTCATTTTGGTGATTGGTAGTATCGCCTTATGGTTTTAATTTGTATTTTCCTGATGACCAATGAAGTTGAGCTTCTTTTGATATTGACTGGCCATTTGGAAGTTCTCCTTTGTGACATACCTTCAAGTCTCTTTCTTATATTTTTCCTGTAAGACTGATTTATTTTTTCTTACTGATTTGTAATTCATTCTATGGTTCGGATACAAGCACTTTGTTTGACTGTATGTGCTAGAAATATATTTTCCAACTCTGTGACTTGCCTCAAAATGATATCTTTTGATTGAAAGTTGTTCTTAATTTTGATATAGTCCAAAAGTCTTTTCCTTTATGGCTAGTGTTTTGTGTGTGTGTGTGTGTGTGTGTGTGTGTATCCTGTACAAAATTTTTCCCTACTCAAGGTTATGAAGATAGTTTCTTTTGTTATGTTCTAGAAATTTCGTTGTTTTTTTCTTTTACAATATGATGTACTGTGAAACTGGAATTGATTTTAGTGCATTGTGTGAGGTAGGGGTCGGGTTTCATTAATTTTTTCCTTATGGATATCAAATTGACCCTGTACCATTTATTGAGAACTCTTTTCTTCCTCGCTAATGTGCAATGCCACCTTTATCACAAATAAGCATCTGTATCTGTGTGCATTGTTTCTAGATCCTCTGTCCATTCCATTGCTCTCTTTATCTAGACTTGTGCTAGTATAATACGATCTCAGTGTAGATAATCAAAAGGATAAATCTTGGTTTCTGATAGCATAAGTCCTTAACTTTGTTCTTTTGCAAGATTGTCTTAGTTAATCTTGGTATTTGTATTTTAGAAATAAGTTTCAATTTCTACAAATAAAATATAATGAAAGCCTGTTGGGATTTTGATTAGAATTGCATTGACTTTATAGATCAATTTTGGGAGAATTCAGTATTTACTGTATTGAATATTCTAATCTATTTACATAGTATATCCTTCCATTTATTTAGGTCTTTATTAATTTCTCTAAATAATGTTTGTTCCTAGTATTTTTATTTTAAAAATATAAATCTATAGAGATGTTGCAGGAATAGAACAATCAATACTCATATACTCTTCACCCAGGTCCACCAATTGACACTTTATCACAATTGCCTCATCTCTCTTTTTTTTGTCTGAAACTCTTGAGAGCAAGCCACAGTTCTCACACAACCCTTTATATATCAATATTTATGCATTTATTTTGTAAGACCAAGGACATTTTTGAAATAACCAAAATAAAACAATTAAATTGAAGAATGTTCAGCCTTTCAGTCATCTGTTTTGTACTTGGCACTTCTTCAAAGGGAAAAGAGATCAAATGCTCTAAACTTAGATTCCTTCTTTTCCCAGGTTTCGTGCCACAGATTCTTATTGTCTTGGTAGCACATTGCTGTTTTAAAATAGATTATTAGAAAACTGTGTACAGCTTTTCTGATTCTCAACTGATTTGAAACAATTTACTCTGCCCCTGCTGTGAACAGAACTCTCCTAGGTATTATATTTTAAGTTAGAAGTCATACATTTAAGTCCCAGTTCTGCTTGCCAGCTGTTTCGACAAATCACCTAAACTCTCTAAACCTCAATTTCTCATTTGAAAATGGGTATAATAATAGTACTTACCTTATAGATTTACTGTGAGGGTTAAAAGAGCATACCTAGGTAAAGCATTAGGAAATGTGTTTGATACCAAATGAATGCTGTATAAAATTTTGCTGTTATTGTAATTGTTATTTTTATTTTCATCATCCACATGAAGCATTTGAGTGAGTGCAAGGAATATAGTTAGTAATAAATATTGTTTAGTCTTATCTTTATATATAAAATCAATTTAAATGTGCAAAAAAGTGCCCTTTGTAAGCTATAAAGAACTTAGGCTACAGTTCAACAATGGTGTTGGAAATTTATTTATTTATTTATTTATTTATTTATTTATTTTTTAAAGATTTATTTATTTTATTACATATATCTCCTAACCCCCCGCTGTGGCGACGCTCCGAGAGTGGTCACTGCGCAGGCGTGGCTTTCCTCGCTTGTGGGTGGCTTCTGCTTCCATTCACGGGCCGGCTCTGCTTCAGTTCGCGGGTGGCTGGCTGCGCTCCATTCGCGGGCGACTTGCCCTGCCCGTGGCGGCTTTTGCCCTGTCCGTGGCAGTTTTTTCCCTGCCCACGGCGGCTCTGGCCCGCCCATGGCGGCTTGCCATTCTCAAGGCGGTCTGCCCGCTAGGAGAGGTCCCCGGGAACCGAACCTGGGGCCTCCCACGTGGTATGCCGGTGCCCTATCCACTGGGCTATCGAGCCGGCCCCGGTGTTGGAAATTTAAAGATGATATCTGGCAGTTTGGGGTCTTTCATGAGCATTATCACAGTTCAGACACTGCAGTTAGAAGTCTGGTCCTTCGCCCTGCAAATTTAGAGCATCAGTCCTAATGCTGATGTCATTAGACTTGGGCAAGATGACACAGACTAACCAAATTCAGAAGAGGCTGCTGCATAAGTCAAAATTCCAGTGAATTAGTTTGCATTGAGAAGTTGTAAATTTCCCTGTAACCCTCCCTAAAAATGCTTGTGTTAGTATTACAACACATTTTCTGTTTTTAGAAAGTCCTATTTGGGAAGCCAACTTGTATTTAAAAAGCTATTGTGGACGTAATTAATACCATAGAATTGTATGCTTGAAATTGGTTAAAATGGGAAATTTTGAGTTGTCTTTGGTTACTACAATAATAAATATTTTTAAAAAAGCTCTTTGATGCATGCAGTCCTGGGCAGGAGGAGAAGAGCTCTCCATTTAGAAGAGCAGGAAACACCATTTCCCACCTAAAGAATGGCCTTGCCAGGACAGATATGGTGCCAAGCAGTGTTAATAAACAAGCTCTGATTATACTTTCTGTGTTTCCCTGATTTTCCCACATTCTGATTAACCCATTCTTTCTATTGATTATTGAAATCATTGATGAGAGTATGGTCCTAGTCTTATTTCTTTTTTCCTGCTTTTACAATCAGTATAATACAGTGGTTTTCCAGGGGGTCTTGTCAGACAGACCAGTGTTTAAACATCCTCCCAACCACTTAGTAGTTGTATGATCTTGAACAGATTGTTTCAGTTCTCTGGGCCTTGGTTCCTTATTTGCAACACGGAAAACATAAGCTTGCTTCTTAGGAGTCATGTGATAAATTGGATCATTAACATAGTTTCTGAAATATAGAATCTCCCGAGTAAATGCTAGTTATTGTACCTTTGGTCAAGAAAGTAGACAATCTTTTTATCTCTTTTTGAGCGATATACATTTTTGAACATTATGTGTTAATTTTATAATTTGACTCTTCAGTGCCTGTCTCTAACTGCGCTCCTTTTACAATTGCAGATGTTTCTCATTTGGTATTGGAGAAGGTGCATCCACCAGCCTAATAAAAGGCATTGCCCGGGTTGCTGGGGGTACTGCAGAGTTTATCTTCAGCAGGGACAAGATGCAGTCCAAGGTGAGGGACAGGCCATGTCCACAGGAAGCAGTTCAGATCGTTTGTAGGCAGGGTGGTGGACACTGTGGCAACGTGCCTCCAAGACTCATTTTTGAATAGCTCTAGAATCTTGAACTGTCTGCTTAGTGGAGCTATTGTTGCCCTTATTTAAAAGGACCCGGTGCGGTTTCTGAAGAAACTGTATCTGGTCCTGGTGCCTGGGAGCCCAGAGTTGAAATGCTGAGAGAGTTTGGGGGCTTTGTGATTTAGACCACAGACAGAAAAGCTCAGAGGTTTGTCTGTCATGATTGAGATTCTAGGTCTGAGTTTTAGGACCTCTTTTAGTGCCATACCCTGTCCTCCATGCCAGGGATATGAAGAAAACGAGAAGGAACTATTGTGAAACTTTCCAGTGGCTTGGAAGAGGTGGTAAATTGATGCTCCATTTGATCAATAACCACAAGGGGAAGGCACCTTCCACTTCTGGTTTTGTTTCTAAGTTCTTCTTTCCAGATGATGCCATCTATTAACTATTCCTTCCTTCTCCAGTGGTCTCAGACCTTTCCTCCATTCACATTTATGTTACTAAATCGTTCAGCCTTAGCTTCCTCATGTGTAAATCAAGGGGAATATTTTCTATCTCCCCGATTAGTACTAAGGGGTATGCATGACATGTATTGTGTCACTTAGTATATAATAAAAAAGTCATATTTTTATTGGTTCATAATAAAATGCCAATTAATAGTAGTTTTCTTTGCTATTATTGTTATTATTTTTTGTGGTTATTCTGTTCTGTCTTCCCATCAGGCTCTTTTGGCGCTGAAGCGCGCTCTACAGCCTGTGGCCGAGAATGTCTCTTTGAGCTGGGCTTTGCCTCCTGGTCTGTCTGCTAAAATGCTTTCCCCACAACAGACTGTCATCTTTAAGGGTCAGAGGTTCATTGCCTACGCCCACCTGATTGGGAGAATTCCGGTGAGTTCCCATTCGTGTTTGTTCCTCTAGTCAAAGTAGTGACTGCCCCCAAACCCTGCCCCAGACAATTTCAGTAGATCTGATAAGTGGATTTGGAACTCATCAAGGGATCATGTTTTCCAGGAGGAGCCAACCTATCCCCTTCCCCATCATTTCAGATCTCTGATTTCCTGTGCTACCAGGTTTCTAGCTAGAATTTTTAGCAGGTGGGGTTGGGTTGCTGCTCTTGTCTGATCTTCTCTTAGAGACGTCTCCCTTCTATCACCTCTCCTCTTTCTTAATTTGTAGCCAGAAGAGACCACAGGAGAAGTATGCCTCAGATACACACTCCAGGGCAAGAGTTATGAGAATAAGGTGACATTTTATCTACATCCCAAGCGTGATGCCAAGTGAGAATTTACAGTTTCCCTTGCTATTCTCTATTTTTACCCCTGCCATCCTAGGGGGCTGGTTTCCTTTTCTTAATTCTGGGATCATTGTTTCCCTACAGTCACATCTCCCTTCTAACCCATCCAAGTCTTATCTCTTCTCTTACCTGGCTTTTCTCCCCTCGGCCATCCCTAACTTTTGAGGAACCTGAGTAACTGGCATGTGAATGCTTTTCTGTAAGTAATAGGATATATATATATATTTTTAATTTCAGCTTCACCATTCACCGCCTTGCAGCCAAGTCCTTGCTCCAGGTCAAGGACATGGGCTTCAGGGAGACTCCAGCAAGTGACAAAAAAGAAGTGTTGAAGATCAGTACTGAGTGTGGAGTCATAAGCTCTCATACAGCTTTCGTTGCTATTAACAAGACCCTCAACCAGCCGGTTCAGGGGCCCCTGGCTCGCAGGGACATTCCGAAGCCAATTCTCTTGGGTTCTGTCAGTGTAATGCCAAAATATTATGGAGGTGGTAAGTTTTATCCTGTTAAAACTCACGCAGAATGAATAAGGAGGCTTGTATATTGAAGCACACTATTTAAAGGAAAAGGTTATAAAAGGTCCTTAAGTTGCCTTTCCCCCTTGTTTCTCCATGTCTTGGATTTCTAGCTGATTAAAAAAGTTTCTGTTCTGAGGAACAAAAGTATATCCCATTGGCAAGGAGATTCAAAATAATCCAAGGGAAAAGACAAGGAAACATGAAAACATAGGAAGTGAACATAAACATTGAGTAGTCGAACTGTCTAAATCTGAAGCTGATCTATTCTCATAATGCAGATTGTTAAGGATCACAAATATGGCTGATGAACAACCTGAATGTGGTAGAGAATGGGTACAGATTTTTAGGACTGTTTCAGGCATAAACCAAACAGGTTTGATTATTGAGATTAAGGGTTTGAGGTTTTGGGTCAGGTGAAATTCTCTGGACAAGATTCCATATCTGGAGGGGAAATATATAATGGTACTTCTGTAGAGTAGGCTTCAGGGTGAGTCCCATGTCGTTCATGCAACAGTTTTTTCATTAAACATTAACTCTTTTAGTCCCAATTTTATATGAGTTATTGTGCTTCTCTTTGGAGATGCAGTGGTGAAAAAATATAATTTCTGTCCCCAAGAATCTTGTAATCTGAAAGTGGAGGAGGAAGGGAGAGGACAGCAAACAGATGAACATATTTTCAAGAACGTATAAAGTACGAAAATGTAGGCAAGACCAGGCTGTGTGAGAGCATATAGGAGAATGTCAAATGCAATATGGAGTAGAGAGGAAATCAAAGAAGTCTTCCTAAAATAGGTGACATCTATACTGAAATGTGAAGGGTTAGATAGGTTATCCTGGCAAGGAGTGGGTAACTAAAGAATTTCAAGTATCAGAATCAGCTTGTGTAAAAATCTAGATATATGAAAGAATAAGGAGTGATATATGTGATGTTGGTGTTTTAGTTTGTCTCATGTTTAGTTTTGTTTTAATTTGCCTTTACAATGCAAAGTGGAGAATGAGGAAAGACAAGGCAAGGAAAGAAGGGACTAGATTATGGGAATTGAGGAAGTCAAGGGACAATGAGTTAGGCAGTAGATATGATCATCCCTATGGATTATTAGACTCTCTCAAAATGATACTAAGACTTTGGAACATGCTCCATGAGCCAGGTCTCAAAGTTTTAAGTGAATGATGAGAAAAGAACAAGAGGCTGGTGGTGGTGATGATGATGATGATGATAGCTAACTTTTGTATGGGCTTACTATGTGCCAGGCCTTATTCTAAGTACTTTATATATATTAAGTTAATTAAACTTCACAACAATACTATAATTCAGTTACCATCATTATCTCTATTTTACAGTTAACTGTACTAAAGAGTTTTACCATATTTTGGGGGAGAGTGAATGAATTTCAGCAAGGAATTGATGTCATCAACATTATGTTTTATAAGTATTACTCTTTACAAATGTGAAGAATGGTTTGAAAAGAAGCAAGATTTTTAGGGAGACTAGATAACAAGCTACTGCATAAACCTGGGGAAAAGAAGAAGTGGCCTAAACTGAGACACCATCAGGGAATATACAAAGAAATGACAATGTATGACAATTATAAGGAGGTTGATTTAGTGACTGCATGTGGAGAGGGAAGTCATCAAGGATGATGCGCTGATATATGGTTTGGACAACTGGGTCAATGATGGTACCGTTTATGTGAATGGGGAACAGAAGAGGAGGTATTTTAAGAGGGAGAGAACACTGAATTCTTTTTAAGGCATTTTTAACTTGAGATGTCTATGAAGTTTCCACATGAAGAAGTCTGATAGACAGGGAGATAGATGTGCCTTTTGTTAAGAAGAGAGATAAGGTATGAAGAGATACAACTAGAAATCATTCGCATCTGGGTAATAACTAAAGTCATGAGAATGGATAAGATTATTCAGAAGGCAAGTATAAAGTGAGAAGAAAATGGGGGTGAGCTTGAAGTACATGAAGAATACCCATTGTCTAAAGGATATGCAGCAGAGAAGACCACAAGTAAGAACAAAAAGGAATGAAATCAGAAGAAAAGAAGGAAGTGCATATTCGAAATCAAAGGAAACTATAATAACAACAAAGGGAGTCATCAAACTATCAGGCATTGCAGAGAAGTCAAAATGAAAACTGCAAAAGGACTATTGGGTTAAGGATTGAGGAAGTCTTTGCTGATCTTATCAAGAGAAATTTCACTGTAGAGGTCAGAAGAGTATTCACATTATGGAATGTAAAAGAGTAAATTATAGACAGGAAAATTGGGTGCAGGGAGAGGGAACAACTTACACAGAGATTTTAAAAAAATGTTTTGTCTTAAAGGAGAAAGGATAGAGGGTGATATCCACAGAAGAGATTGTAGAGTTGAGGTGAGTTTTTGTTTCATCTCTCTCTCTCTCTTTTTTAATTAGAATGGGAGAGATATGAGTAAGCTGTAAGGCTAACTGGAAAGTGCCAGTAGAGAGAGTTGAAAATATTGGGGAAAAATAATAGCTGATTGGCAAGGGTGTCTGATGAAGTGGAGGGGATGAGATCTCCAGCAATGGTGGAGGGATTAAGCCTAATAGGGTAAGTGACATTATCCCACTCTTGCCAGGAAATGAAGGAAAGTTGGTGGGGATTAGATTTAGTTCTGTCTGATGATTTTTCCATAGTTTTAGTGAAATAAATAGCAAGAAGATTAGCAAATGAGTATGATATTGGAGAGAGTAAAATAGTAAATTTGAGGAAAAGGGGGAAGGTTTGAAATAGCCACTGTTGACAACTGGAGAATGGAGTGCCCATGGAGAAACAGAAGGATTTTCAAGGAATGTTGAGGATCCTGTTTAATTTGGACACTTTGGCTGTTCCAGTGGTGCCCAACTGCTAACAAGAATCGTGATTTATGCGATTCATTTTAGCAGTACTCAGAAAATTTGGTATAAGAATGAAGGAGAGGAGAGTTGTATTAATTTCAAGATTGGGATTTTGCCAGGTAAGAATGAGGAAAGGATATTAAGGATATGAAATTGGGGATATTGATAAGAAGAGGATAGAGTGTTGGACCTGAGGTTTAGGCTAATTAGAGAGAGCTGAATAGGAAAAATAGCAAAGATAGAAGGACAATGGTAGATAGAAAAAAATAAAGTATGGGGGTTAAGGAATTAGAAGTTCATATGAGGCCAAAGGTCAGGTAAAATGAGAATCTCTGATTAAAAAGCTGGAAAATTCAGATATTGTATTTTAAAAGCAGGGTTTTAAAAAATATTTTGTACATCTGGAACAATTATGCATGATAACAAGGTCCTAGCTTGGGGAGGGAGTGACTGAATAGAATGGAAGCTGAAGTCATTGGAGTTGAGGAAGTCAAGAAGCTCTTAGGGTGTTGGATAGATTGTCTACATGGATACTGAATTCACTCAAGACAATGGCAGGCCTTACAATGGAGTGGAAATCTGTGAATGAGCTTTCAGATACTTCATTGTATGATGGGAAGTAACAAAGGGGCTGGCGGTGACAACAGCGAGGACAAAAGTGCTGTGGGAGGTAACCCAAGTGATGGTGGAGGAGCAACGCATTAGGGACTGAAGAGCTTGCCAACCCCACCTCCCAGTCCTGGGTATTTGGAATGTGGCAAATCAGACAACAACAATTTGAGAGGGCTATAGCGAGAACAGTTCTTTGGAGGACAAATTAAATATAAGTCAAATAGGTGTAAGAAGCATCCTATAATGAAATTGAGGATGCGGAAAAGATTGATCAGCATGTATGAAGGGTTCCAGAAGAAAGGGATCAGAAGAAAGGGTTCCGATTGTGTGGTTGTTATGTGGGAGGTTGGTTCATATGGAAGAAGAAGAATGGCGATGAGACTGATGTGAATGGGAGCAGATTATCAGGACCTTTTGCCTACTTCATAGTGCAGGGGGTGCTTCACTCTCAATGTCTGTACTGGTGTTTTTTAGCTTATGCAAAAACCTCATCCACCTTCTTTATGCCTGCAGGACAGCCCGTGAGGTTCTCTTCTTTTTACCCAAACGTACCTGGGAAGAATGACGATGAAGAGATAAATAATCGCACTAGGCTGATGAGTAACAGGGATCTGTACACTCTAGGTGAGCATCTTTCCTACAGCTTTTTCTCACTGGTGTTTGTCTGTCACACATTTAGGACTAGGCAAACCCCATGCTCTTGGTGTCAAACAAAGGAAGAAATGCATGCCTCGCAAAGAGACCTCCCCTGACATGGGTAGGACTCATTCGACCATGGATGAGACCAACTTGGAAACTCACCATACAGGTGAGAGGGGGTGCTCAATTTGCTTCTCTGACCTATGGGGACTGAAGAACCAATCTTCAGCACTCTGCTATCTTGTGGCTTTCTCTACTCAGGAGGTAATTCGTTTGAAAAGCATCTGGTAGAGGGTGAGATTTGTCCAGAGCTAGATTTTCCAGGGATAGCCCACCTTAATCTATGATATAGGACCTCAGGGAAAACTGGGTTCAGTCCTAGTTAAACAGACCACCTTTGCTGTCTCACTTCATACAGTTTGCCTCTGGGCCAGTGCCCTTCCCCTGCAGCATTGACTCTTTTGTTGTCCAATTGGGCTCCTCTTGCTTTGGCTATCCTAATTTTACAGGTTGAGTTTGAAGATGGATTTTCATGAAGCTGTCTGATGACTTTCTTTTGGTCACCAAAGGAAATTCCTTGATCATTGCCTTGTGTTCTCAGAAGCTGGGCTTCTCATGTGCATGCTAAACTGAGTCAAAGTACATTTTACTACTACTGTGGGCCTCGTTTATTAAAATGGCTCAAATTTAGGCAACTTCTTTCTTGTCTTTCTGATCATTGTAACAAGAGTTTATGGTGTACAATTGTTATTTGTTTAAATATTTTCTTTGCCACTTACTCTTGATTTACTCATTAATCCCTTAGATTGCTGGTTAAGGAGAGGCTTCAAGGTCTAAGGTAGATTCAGATCTCTGTGCTACCACTTACTTTGTGAATTTAGTCAATTTAATTCACTTCTTAGAGCCTAAGTTCCCTCAACTGCACACCTCCTCACCGACTAGGGTTGTCATGAAAAACTTCACATACTCTTGCCCATAAAGTAGGTTCTTAGATCATGTCAGTTTCCTACCCTGAACTAACATCCCCGCAACTCAGAAGATATCTTCTCTGAGGCTTCTCACTAATGAATCCTCTCAACTCTCACCAAAATAGAAAGAAAAGTTACCAGCCATATTTTTCTGCTGGTTTTGCAAATTAAGGATAGCAACTACTATTTATAGAGAGCCTGTTAGGGGCCACCTGCTCTTATGGGTACTTTACATGTTTTCGTGTGGATTAGCCATTATTAAGTCGGATTTATAGATGAGGAGATTGAGTTTCCATTGGTTAAATTATTTTCACACTTCAAGTAAGTTAGCAGAACCGAGATTCAAATTAAGATTGTTGAAATTAAGAGCCTTGGTTTTTTAAATACAATTTTATTAACGTATATCATATATGCATGCACATACATAAATAGTAAGTGTACAGTAACAGTTGTGAACTTGCAAAACAAACATTTATATCATCATACAGGGTTCCCATACATCACCTCACCACCAACACCTTTCATTGTTGTGAAACATTCGTTACAAACTATGAACTAACTATAGCCCATACCTTACATTTGGTGTACTTTTCCCCCAACCCATCCGATTATTAACATCTTGTATTAGTATTACATATTTGTTATAGTTCATGAGAGAACGTTCTCATATTTGTTCTGTTAACCACAGTCCTTCTTATACAGTCTCATGCTTTGTACAATCCATTCAAAGTGTAAACTCAGTGCAGACCCTTAGTTTTTTTGTTTGTTTTTTGCTGTTGTTTTCTGTTAAGGTAGACCTATTTCTCTAGTTATACTTTCTCTTGCCTAGTAATTTCTAAGTTGTTATAAGTTTATTATACCATATGATAGGTAGTCAAATACAGAATGCTTCATAAGAGAATTTTGTGGTCTTTAAAAATTTTTCATACTGCCAGGATTAGACACTCTACTACTCACTGAGGTTGACTGGTACTTTTATAGCTGCTTTCTTTTGAAATTTTTAATAATTTAGATTCAAGCTCTATTTGTCTAGAATTTTTAAATATAGCTAGAGTTTGAAAACCCATTTAAACTGACCTGGATAAGACTTTTTAACAGCATCATCCTGTGGGTCCTTTAATTATCCCACATCTTCCCCTGGTTGCTGAATTTTGAAGTGTAGTTCCCCTGAAGACAGTACATCACTTGGGTTACTTACATCATCACAGGGGATGCAGATCTACCAGGGGAAAGACCGAAGGGGATCTTGAGTATTGGCTTAGTTCTGCACTCTTGCTACCGCTTGTCTCTGAATTCAGCAGCCTTTCTCAGGTATGCTAAGAGAGCAGAAGATCCACAATTTCATACCCTCTCTCTCTCTCTCTCTCTTTCTCTCTCTCTCTCCCCCTCCCTTTTTTTTTTTTTTTTCTGGTTTCCCTCAAAGTCTTTGGAGATAATCATCTTGTGCAGCTGATTTCCCTCCAAAAGGCAGATGGTTCCTGGGAACTGAATGAAGGGCTGGCCTTGGTCCTAGGTATGAGTGTGGAAGAACTATTGGCTGCACTCCCATACAAGGTGAGATTCCAAGAAGAAAAAGGAAGGTGTATCTTTTCAAGGGGTGGGGTCAGTAATGAGAATTGTGGATGGATCCGGACCAACCTGAGGAAAGAGAATATAGGGGGTATAGCATAAATTAATTTCTAATAAATAGAGGTGGAAGGCTTTTCTGATTATAGTAGAGCAGAAAGAACAAGGAATTAATGGGCCAGCTCATATGAGTTGATGATTTAGGGTTGATGGATGACAAAGAGAAAGCAAAAATCCTCTTCTACTTTACTTATATTCCCTATCAGTCATCTTTGCTAATATTTATTGAGGAGTTACTCTGTGGCAGTCACTGTACTAAGCCTTTGACATTCATGATTATATTTAATCCTCATGACAATTAAATAAAGTGGATCCTATCAGTATGACTAAACTGGATTCAAGTCTAGGACTGTCTTCAGAACCCATGTTATTGCTCCTCTTCATACTAAAGAAAGTAATGTGGGCATTAACGAAAAATAATGGAAACCACATGAGGTGACATGTTAATGGGGATTGCCTAGTTATTTTAAATGTGTTGATGTCTGATGATAATGAAACATTACATTCTAGAATTTCTAGGTGACTTGTAAAACTTCTAATACTCATTGAGACATTATTAAATACATGACAGGTGCCAAAATCTGAAGGACAAGTGTCATTCTGAACTTTTCAAATTTGGAAGAAGGTGATTAAATAAATTCCAGATGAATATATAGAATTAAAACTGTGTTGTCCAACACAATAGGCACTAGTCACATATAAATATTGAGCACTTGAAATGTGGCTAATGCAATAGAGGAACTAAATTTTTAATTGAATTGAAGTGTACTGTAAGTGTTAATTCCATACTAATTTCAAATAGTATAAAAATGTAAAAAAATCTCATTAGTAATTATTTTTATATTGATTGCATGTTGAAATAAAATTTTGAATATCTTGGGTTAAATAAAATATATTATGAAAATAATTTCATCTTTATATTTTTAAACATGGCTACTAGAAGATTAAAAATTATACATGTGTCTTGCATTATATTTCTTTTGGGTGATGCTGTTCTAGACCAAAGTAAAAGGATAATTTGTAAAGACTTGGAAGAGCATACAAGAATCATAAAGGGTTAGCTTGGATTTACTGAGAACAAAATATGTCAGACTGACATTTCCTTCTTTGACTTGGTAACTGACCAATAAATCAAGGGAATGAAGAGATATACTGTATCTGAATTTCAGTAAAAAATTTGAATTTTTTGTTTTTAATGATGAGTGCAGGGACTATAAAATATTTGAAAACCTATAGCACTGAAAAATGAATTGATTTCAAACTTGAAACAGATTTTTAGACCCACCAGGCTCTGAACTCTCTGGAGGTCCATATGTTCATTGAAGTTTTAGATGAAGTTGTAGGCCAATGATTTCCTATTTTGCAGGTGACAAAACTAGAAGATAGAGTGCTGGACAAGAGAATAAAGGTCCCAAAAGACCTCTGAAAAATGACCTGCAATTATCCATGAAAAAAATAGTAGGAATAAAAATACAGTTTATTTATGGTTCTAAATTCCTAACTGTAAAAGTAGAAAATAGAAGTAAAATGACATAAGAGCAGTTACAAGTGAAAACCAGAGTTTTTATATGACTGAAAACTTAATATGAATCAACATATTTCAAACTTTATTAGTGGAAGGCAACAAAATTGTATGAAAGATATATTCTTGGGCTGTGGTCACAGAATTTCATAAGTACCTTTGCTTCTAGATGTTGTGATTTAAAAATATCATTAAAAAAATCATTGCAGTGTTTGTTTTTAGACAGGAAGAACAACCATGGGGATTCTGACTGCTTAGAAAAAAGAGGAAAGATTGAAGAAACTAAGAAAATTGATTTGAAACAAGACTACTCAGGAGAGGACATGATAGCTATTTCCAAATTTTAAAGGCTATGATATAAAAGAGGAATTTTCCTTGAAAGAGTTGACTCACAAATCTAAAACCAGGAGCAATGGGTGAAAACTCGTGGGAGACAGTTTTCTGCTCTCTGGCTGATTCTTTCTATGAAACAATATGGTAAAGTAAATTTTAGAACCAGAATATTTAGGCTCCAGTTCCAGCTCCAGCTCCATCGTTTACTAGAAGGTTAACTTTGGACAAATCATTTCGCTTCTGTATTAATCAATTTTCTCTCTTTAAAAAATGTGGTTGTTGATAATTCCCCTTGGGTTTCTTTCGTTTATATTTAATGTTGTTTGGCTAGAGTTCAAGTGAAAAACCTTGAAGGCATTTTATAAAATATAAAGCTACTGTGCATATTTTTCTTACCACAGCTGGGTTACCATTTTCTGAGGTGTTTCAGGTGCTTTCAAGCACTGTCCTAATAGTAACACTGGATTTAATACGTAAGACTTTTCTACCCTAAGACTCAATGAATCATTTCTCTGAGGTTACGAGCCTGGCTTTTGCTTACAAGTAGTAGTTGATGGTAAAGAGGGACCAGGTAATTCCATTCAGTAGCAGTTGGGAGGAGTGGAGCTTTCTCTATCTGCCAGAGGGGCTTCCTACCCCACCTTGGAGGCTTCAAGGAATTCTCTCTCACCTGTACAGAATTATGATTCCTCGAGCTGGGCCACCATCCTGGCTGTTCTCTGGCTGAATACCAATGGTCAGGACCTGAAGTGTGAGTGGGAGCTGCTGGAGTTGAAGGCTGTGAACTGGATTCGCATCCATGCAGGTGAGGGTACAATCCTGAGACCCCTATGCTTTCCCTCTTGGGAATCCAGCCACCCTCCCAGTCACTGAGCCTCCAGGCCTGCTGGAGGGTGGCCAGGAGAAAGAGGCCCCATAGACACCTCCCACCACCATCCTGGTTGGAAGCTTTTTGGGTCTCTGAGCTCATTCATTACTTGACAGGCATGGAAATGAGAGTGAAACTTCAAGATGGGGGGGGGGGGGAGTAAAGAGGGAAGGGGTCTTGGATGGGGGTGTGAATTGTGAGAAGGACAAAAGTGGAATTTACTCTCCTTACCATCAGTACTTAGGTATAGATAAGACTGGACTTGGAGCACTCACTCATTGGGTGTTTATTAGCTCACTGCTGCTGAATATTTCTGGGTCAGAGAAGACCGAAGGAGAATCTGGGCAGTAGGAAGAGAAAAATCAGGGGTATTGAGGAATGATAGAGGAAGGACTGGGAGGAGATGGTCAAGGTGGTATGAGGGAGATTAGGAGAAGAGCATCTTCTCTCATCACTGTCCCTTGGCTCCTAATGCATCATTTCCTCCACATCACAGGTACCCTCCTGAGAGAGCTTGTGAGAGCCGCTATTAGTCTCCTGAAGACAACTGTGGATGCCTCCATCCTTAGAATCTGAGAATATCATCCAGAAACACAAGTGCCTCTTCTGGGCTTCTGCCCCTTCCTCTACCCTCTCTTCTGCTGTGATGTGTTTTTGTGTTCCACACCTAGCCTATCAGTTCTCTGTCCCCTCTTGCTGTCCCCAAGCATGTCCCCTCAGGCAGCTGTCATGTTCCCTTTCTTGGATGAGTCTAAAGCATTCATAGACAGTAATGTTCCTCCCAGGTTTTCCAGAGTGACAACAGACATAACAGGTGACGTGGATTTCAGAGTAAAGGTCGAAGCATTGATGTTAGGGAATGCCTGAATTAGAGAACTCTGTACTATGTTTGTCTTTTCACTTTTACCTTACTTACCAAGACCAGACTGCCTAGCCCTAAAGTTTTCCATTTTTAAATAGGGGGAGGAGTTGCAGGGGAGATTGAAAGCAAACAGCAGGATCAATGTAACCTCAAGATCACAAAGAGACTCAAGGGGCTCCCTGCTAGACCTTGCACTTTTTGGGATCTTATTGACTGTATTTACTTGGGCTTTGGTAGCCTATGCTACGTGAGTTTGCTAAGGAACTTGAGTTGAGTAATACCTGTTGGAGATAGATGTTTCTTTATAATCATTGAGCATCTTAGTAAGAGGGATGAAATGGAATCCTCAGGCTTAGCCTGAGTCCCCAAGTTCTCTAAGCCTGACTCTGAGCTAATGTAATAAAGAGAAGAATGAATTTAAAGGCAGCTTTGTCCTAGAACTGAACCTGGATCACGCACCCATGCAGAAGGAAGGAGATCCCCATTCATAAACTCTTCTGATCCTTACGGCCCATGTACCCTATCCTAATGGAAATGAACCCATTTGATGTGCTGTCCCCTACAACACTGGTGTATCAATATTAAAATGATAGTCCCTCCTGCACTTTGTTGAATTTGGTCTTTTGTAGATTCATTGAGCCTATATTGTGTTTTTTTTAAGGTTTATTTTTATTTATTATACATCCCCCCCTTTTTGCTTGTTCTTGCTGTTTTCATTTTTCTCTGTGTTCCTCTATGTCTGCTTGTCTCCCCCTGCTGGGATGACCTGCCAAGTCAGCTCACCGGCACGGCAGCCCGCCTGCTCGTGGGGGCTTGCCCTTTCTCATGGGGGCTTGCCTTTGCCCGCAGGGGCTTGCCTTTGCCCGCAGCAGCATGCCCCGCCCACGTTGGCTTGCCTTCTCAAGGCGGTCCACCCATTCAAGGAGACCTGGGGACCAAACCCAGGGCCTCCCATGTGGTAAACCGGAGCCCTACCAACTGGGCTATACAGCTGGCCCTATATTGGTTTTATTACTCCTCATTTTCCATCACAACTTTCCTAATGCCCCCACTGTTCACACTGTATCCTGACCCCAAATCTTCTGTTGTAGGCTGGTTTCCTTTCTTATATGAGGCATGCAGAGGTCACCGGTCTGAAACCCACTGTGTGAATCCTGGCCCTAATCCTAAATAGCTATGTGATGATGGGCAAATGGTTTAACCCCTCTAAGGCTTAATATCCCCATCTGTAAAACTAAAGGGTTGAACTAGAGCCCTTTTCCTTTTCAGCTTAAATACTCAAGAATTCTGAATACTCAGATTAAAAATACTTAGTACCTTTTCAGTCAAGTAGAGGATGGCATTGCCTAAGTTCCTTCAAGCTGCTGAGCTTTAGACTGGCATTAGTAGGATTTTCCCTGCACAGTGGAGACTACCCTTTCAGAACTCCAGTTTCTTTCTTCTGAGTTTGTTGATGGATGAATGTGACCTGTTGAACAGGGCTATGACATCACTTGGAAGCTTGTTAGAAATGCAGCATTTCAGGCAAGCCCAAGAACTACTGCATCAGAGTCTGCGTTGAAACAAGGTTCCCAGGTGGCTTGAATGCACATTAAAGTTTGAGAGGCGCAGCCTTCGTGTTTTCTTGGAATAGGCTTGTATCTAGTCTCTGCCAGCTGCACCAGGCCCATGGATACGTGTGGCAAGACGAATGAACCTTGAAGACATCGTGTTGACTGAAATGAGCCAGATCCAAAAAGACCAAGAGTGTTTGATCTCACTGATATGAAACAATTAGAATAAGCAAATTCATAAGAGTCAGAAACGGGGCTAAAGGTTGCCAGGGTAGGGAGTGGGGAGTTGATTCTTAATTGATGCGGAGTCTCTGGGGTGATAGAAAAGTTTTGGTATGTATAGTGGTGATGGTAACACAACATTGTGAATGGAATTAACACCACTGAATTATATTTCTGAAAGTGGCTAAAAGGGGGTATTTTAGGTGGTATAAATGTTTCTAGAACAACAACAAACAACAACCATAGGATTGTACAACACAGTGAACCCTATTGTAAACTATGGAATAGTACGTTATAATAACATTCTCTCATCAACTGTAGCAAAGGTACCACACTAAAACAAAATGTTAAAAATGAAGGTGGGCATATGGGAACTCTATTATGTGCATGATCTTTCTGTAAATCAACAACTTCTCGTAATTTTTAAAAATAAAGTAAAATAGCGATCCTCAAAGAATAGTCCCAGGACCAGCAGCATTAGCTGATATCACCTGGGAACATATTAAAATGCAAATTTCCAGGCTCCACCCTGAACCTACTGGGTCAGGAACTGGGGGCGAGGTGGGGGAGTGGCAGCAAGGTGTAGTAGTTTAATAAGCCCTCCAGGTGACTCTGAAGCATATCAAAATTTAGTCTTTATCTCTAAAAGGCAAATCCCTAAGTGGGGAAAGACAACTGGTAAAAGGACCCGAGGTTCTTTCTCCCTGACTTTAAGCTTGTCTATCTTGTTCTGTCTCTCTGATTCCAGTGCTATCATACTGTTTCCCTTTTAAAACTCTGACCAAAGGCAAAGGAAGGAGGGGAGAATATATTATTGATAATGAGTGTTAAGCTGAGACAGGGTATAATTTACAAAGACTGCTCTAAATGCAAAGAACAAAGGTTTGAAAATAAAATGTGTTTAAAATAAGGTACAGAGAAATTTGCACACTATCTGATTATCCTGTAGTTAACTTTAGCTAAGGAGAAGTACTGCCTACTCCACATCCTATCTGTAAAAGTATCCATTCTAGAAGACCATTAAAAAAAAAAAAAAACAGAACAAGAGAAGACAGCTCCCTGAAAATCATGAAACTCGTAAAACTACCCACTCCCCCAACAGATGGCCATTTCCATTTATTACACAGAGCATTAATTATTACATTATTCCACTCCCGTTTTCTCACCGTTTAGCTTCCAGACTAGGCTAGGCCTGGGGGACTCAGAGCAGGGTCTTCTAAAATGAAAGAGCAGTTTTACTTTGGTATCCCTACTTAAAATACAGAAACAGATACAGTTTTAAACTAACGTGGTTTTATTTTTCCATTTCAGCTTCCACGCATCGAAATGTGCCAAACTGTAAATCCCTCCGATCCAAACAAGTGTTGGTCCTCACAGTTAACACTGGAATGTGGTACTGTTTTCCCACATTTATTGAGGCCCCTTTTCAAGGCTGGTGCTCTGTGTTTTAGTAAAATATAAGGCACCATCCTTGTTCCCTGGAGCTAAGGATCTGGGCAAGGAGCCCCAGGAGAAAACCTGCCCTCAGCCTCTCGTTGATCCTCCCTCCGCAGCTGTTTCCTGACTGCCGCAGACCTGCCCGCAGGAAGGAGGGAAGATACCCTGCCTCGATATTCTCCCACTCAAACTGAGCCCAGGACATCCAGGGGAGGGTGTTCAGGTAGACTCAGTCAGGAAATCCATTTCCTTTCATCCCCAGCAGTCACTGGGGGTCATTTAGCATCTGCTGTCACTCTCCCAATTCGTAGTGGTCACTTCCTTAAAACAGCCCATCTGCTCGAGACATCTGATTGGCCAGAGGAAAACCAAGAAAAACTCCAGCCAACAAGCTCACTCCATGTATTCTGTTTCTCATTCAGCTCTATCAGGGTTTACCTCACATAAATTGACATTCTCTTGGTAGGTGTACACACATTTAGGATTATGTCTTCTTGGAATATTGATCCCTTTATCATTATGTAATGCCCACCTTTATCCAGGTAATTTTCCTTGTTTTTGAATCTGCTTTGTCTGAATTAATATAACTACTCCAGTTTTTTTTTTTGTGATTAGTGTTAGCTTGGTATATCTTTCTCTACCCTTTCACTTTTAACCTGAGTCTTTATGTTTAAAGTGAGGTTTTTTAGACAACATGTAGTTGCATCACGCTGTTTTATCCATTCAAAATCTGTCTTGATGTATTTAGACCATGCACATTTAAAAAAATTATTGATATAGCTGAATTACTATCTACTGTGTTTGCATTTGTTCTTTGTTTCTTTAATTTCCTCTTTTTATTTTAACTTTCTCTGGTTTTGATTGAGCATTTAACATGATCTCTAGGTTGTAGTTCAGGAGAATCGGTTGTAGATCCAGGAGTTCAGGCATGTGGCCATTAGTAGAGGTCTGCTAAGTTCTCATAAATCAAACTCTGGTTAAATCAACTTTAAATCAATGGGGTGAATACACAAATAGGAGGACTGGCCTTGAAGAAGAGCATGCAAAGTTCATTCCAGTAGCAAGAAGAAAGATATCATACATGGTTGCAGATATGGGTCTGGTTGGAAAATGTGGTGGTAAGAATTTCTTATTGCTTCTGTTTCCCCAGTGAAGTAGGAACAAGGTAAAGAGAAAGTAATAGCACATGTTGGAGGCTGAAGGAATAAAAAGAAAGGGTGAAGTGGTTGCCAAGGAGAGTGAATGTGTGGGTGGGCACGGAAGAGTGAGTTTGGTGGGCTGCGTCAAGGGCTTCCTTGAGTATGGAGTCACAAATTTAGAGTAAAACCAGTCACCATAGTTGGGCATTTTTTTTCCCCACAGCTGTATTCAGCTACTTGAATGCAGAAGGAGAGTAGGAGGAAATTTAATTTAACCAAGGTAGAACGTATTTAGTCCTGGCTAAGATCCTTCAGTTTTCAGCTTGAAGTGTCTTTTACTCCACACAGCCTTCTCTGAACAGCATACGGCAGTCATCTTAAAACTTAACTCACTAAATTTCAATTTCCTATGAACTAGTGCATATTTCCCACTGACTTTAATTCTCTATAAAGGTAGATATTATTTGTTTTGTTCACCTGAATATCTTCAGCACCTAACCTGAGAACTGGGTAAGCTGGGTTATGCTGCAGTTTAAACAACCACCACCACGACCACCACAAAACACCTCAAATGTCTAATGTGCAGGGAATGATTTCTCACTCACAGCATGTCCCTGGTCGGTCTTGGTGACTGTCAGCATTGCAGGCTGCTTTAAACCTCCAAAATAACACATGCATCAAGAGGAGCAAGGCAGGGGAAGAGAGGGCACGGTGAATTTCACTCTGGTTCTTAAAAGCATTCACCTAGAAGTGACTAAATACCATTTTTTAAAAATATGTTTTTTAATTTTTCTTAAAGATACTTAGATTACATAAAATGTTACATAAAAAATATATAAGGGATTCCCATATGCCCCATTCCCCACACCTTCCACTTTTCCCCACATTAACAACAACTTTCATTAGTGTGCAATTGATAAACACATTTTGGAGCATTGCCACTAAGCATGGATTGTAGTTTACATTGTAGTTTACACTCTCTCCCACTCAATTCTGTAGGTTATGGCAGGATATTTAATCGCCTGTATCTGCCGTTGCGATGCCATTCAGGATAATTCCAAGTCCCAAAGGTGCCCTCATATTATACCTCTTTCTTTTTCCCTCTCCCTACCTTCAGCACCTCCAGTGACCACTGTCTCCACATCAATGATACAAGTTCTTCCATTGCTAGAATCACAATAAGGCTATAGTAGAATACCAGCAAGTCCACTCTAGTCCATATTTTATTCCCCAATCCTGAGGATTCTGGGATGGTGATGCCCCCTCCATCTCTACTTGAGAGGGCACTTCAATCCCACACAGCTGTTGGAAGGGACTCTCTTGCTTGAAGTTGTAGATTCTCTCAGTTCCTTGGTATGGTGTTGTCCATCATTACCTCCTTGTTTGTTGTCCTAGGTGAGTCCAGTGAACTGGAGAGTAGGTGTTGCAACTCTGTTGACTTTCAAGGCCCTACTGGCAAATGGGCAGCCCAAAGATTCAAGTTTCTTGGGCATACACTTACCAACTCCAGCACCAA
>PVKH010001606.1:0-29933 GCA_004027955.1 Chaetophractus vellerosus
TCTGAGGAAGCGTTTTTGTTTGTTTGCAAAGAACAGCCATGTAATAGAAATCCGTTTGAGATGACTGTTAGACTCCTAGTAGCAATAGCTAATAGAAAGAGCAGGCGAGTGTACATGTGAGAGTTCACAGGAGTTCAGAGGCTGGAAATACACATTTGGGATTTTTCAGGGTGCAGGCAGCATTTGAAGCCTGAGAGCGGATGAGATCAGCTAGAGAGAGATGTAGAGAGAAAACAAAAGTGATTCAAAGACTGAGCCAGGGCTCAGGGTTCAAGGAGATGAGACACAACTAGCACAGGAGCAGAGAAGGAGTTACCAGGCAGGTAGCACAACCGGAGAGTATACATCCTGTGAGCTATATAACTTTGTTATATTTGTTATTTTAAAGAGGAGGTAGTGAGCTACCATGGGAAAACAAAATGCTGCCTCTGTCAATTCAGACGAGGGCTGAGGACTGATCATTAGGTTTGGCACCATGGAAGTCATTGGTGAGCAGCAGTGGAAGAAGAGAGAAAGAGAACAAGGAGTTGGTGACATCAAGTAAAGACAAGTCTTGAGGGGCTTTGCAAAAAGGGAACTGAGAAATGTGGTGATTGCAGGTCGGACAATTTAGGTGAAGAGAGGATTTACTTACTTTTTTAAAGGTGGGAGAAATCACAACATTAAGAGAGGAAATTTGATGAGAAGGAGAGAAAGAAGGCAACTTCTGGAGTGACATTCAGAGTCAGGGAAGAGGGGTGGAATCTCCTGCCCAAGTGGAGGGGCTGGTCCCAAATAGGAGCAAGGAGAGTTCAGTCACAGTAACAGCAGGACTGCAGAGATGCTGGCACAGATGCAATTAGCTGTTGATTGTGCAAAGAAAGTAAATCCCCAACATATCTGATTAGTTACTGCTTCTGGTCTCTCTGAGAGGTAAGTATGAAAAGCTATAAAAAGCCAAAGCAGCTGCACCAACAGCTGACATGGACCTGGAAGGTGTGGATGTGTGAGAGGACTGTCATTACACATGGCAAGGACTCTTAGAACTGCCACACAAGTAGATCCTATTTGGGACAGGGTGAGTGAAGGGAAGAGAAAGGAGAGGGAAAGAAGCGGAAAAAAGGCCACACACAATCTCAAATTCAATATTTCACTCCCATTAAAGATAAGCTGTTTATAAGCTTCAGTGTAGGGCACGTAATTCTATGTAAAACTCTGTGGTTCCGCTTCCCAAACATAAATCATGATCATTCTACACTCTGCTGTCTGGGAGTCCTGGGGGCAAAGAGACAGCAAGACTTGAGGTATAGTAATAAAATGCTGAGTATTATAAAATCCTCTGTGAGCACCAATAAGAGAAAAATAACAAGGAAGCTCTGAAAAGTACCCAGGTACAGTGCAGTTTTGCACTTTTTATTAACATCCCCAGGAATCCAAATGTCCACGTTGATACCTGAGGTTTGGTTGGGTTTTTTTCCCTCAATTATAGCTACATATCCTTTATATGGGAACTATGAAGCCTTTTAAGATTAAATGCCTCGATAAAATAATGAATATTCAACACATCTCGGAGCCACAAAAAAGACTCATCGCAAGATTCTTTCTGTGGTAGCTGAGGAGTGCCCCCTACAGTCTGATGTTCTCAATGCAAGCAAAAGGCTAGGAAACAACAGAGCGGCAGTGTCTGAGAATACTCAAGTAAGGCGTCAGTGAAAGAAAGGTAAGAAACCTCAGCTGAAAAAATATGACACGAAAGCTAAGAAGTATGTGGACACTATGAATTCCTACTTGTACATCTTTGAGAACAGTAAGAAATGAAAAACTTTCGTATGAATTTTTCTTTCATTTGACTATCACCACCTACTGCCAAAAACTGAAGAAACCACAACTTATTAGTAAAGTCTGTTTTTGTTCTTTGGTTACTTCACATCAGTGTTTGAACATAATAGTGAGAGAAGCACATTTTATTCTGCTGTGCAAACAACAAAACAACAACAAATAACCTTTGTATCTGGGATCAGAAATTATTTGCATCTGATGTTAGTAACATGAAAAGGCAACATATTTATTAAAATGAATTTTGATGAGTTCTATTTGCGTTTTTATCCCATTTTGGGAAGACTTCAGGGGTATTTCCTTTCAATGAACATTGTCTCCTAAAATAAAATTTGCAAGAAAACATGAAAAACATACCCCATAGCTATAAATATAGTTTAAAATATTATATAAATTTACATGCAAACATGGTACCCATGAATAGTATATGAAATTCAATATTATATGCCGTATAAAATATATGACAATATTTGAGAAGAAGAAAGTTTTAGGTATATAAGCTAATCACAGTTAATAAATTTCATATATAATAATATAGTCCTGCCTGATGTTCTATTTGTAAGGGAAAGAAGTAAAATATATACCAAAAGCTTTGAAATTTCTCACTGGAAAGATTTTGAATGCTAATATTAATGATATTTGAATATACCAATATATATGTGGTGTCTATAACTATGAAATTAAAATTCAAAATTATATAAATGCTTACCAGTGGGCACTGTAGTATTTATCTAAATTCACAGCCTTTTGCATGATCTTTGAATAAATGCGGATCTTTGGAAAACCATATTTAACATCATAAAAAATTCACTTAGCTCAATTTCACATACTTTCATGAGCTATACATAAATGTATGTGATTAAATTGATAAATTATACCTCAAGCATTTTCATAAAAAACATTTTTCGCACTCAGAATGATGATTTGTTTTTCGTATGCAATTTAATAAGGCATAATCTAATATTTGTATATAATTGCTTCCTCTAAAATCATTAATAAAATTGCATAATGATGAAATTATAAAATACATTCATTTCTGTAGGTAATAAAAGCCAAAGCATTTAAGAAAGACTACTTGATATGTTAATCTTCCTTATAGTTAGGGTTATTGACCTAATAATCACAATTGTCTCTTCTCTCCACCTTCTCTCTGATAATATATATGTGATGCAATAAAATGTTAAAACACAGCACTAGAAGAAATGCCTGCTAACAACATGTTAGTGTGTAGGCCCCAATTAAAGTACATTCAAATTAATTAATCTGGATGTTTTCATATCTCATTAACCTTTTGGAGTCACGTACCCACATTATAGAATTTTGCCAAAATATAGCTTGAAATCATATTAGTAATATGAAATAATTAAAATATTTAAGCACTGTAATAATTCTTCAGTTATTTAATTCAAACAAAAAGAAAGAAAACCCACTGAAAAGCATTGACCCAGAAAGAAATTTTAATATCCCTAGATGACAATTACAAACAAAAAAACATAACCAAATCTTAAATATTATATAATGTGGATTGTACAGTCTTGGTTTGTGGAAATGTACCAAAGAACAATTAAGACAATTTTAAATAAACTTTTATTCAAATTGAAAACACAATTGTAGGTTGCATATACTCCTTTGGTATTTAGAAGATGGAAATTCAGTCACTTCCTCATGCCCCAGAAAATGTGACCATTTTTTAGAAAGGCTATTGCTTTCATACTATTCCTACCATGAAAAATGCTACCTTTTTTGGCAAATAGAAAAAACCCACAATTAACAGTGAAACCATAAATATTTTCTGTGTTAACCACAAATGGCCTTTCCCATAGAGAAATGGCTTACATGTGTTCTAAATGTGTTTGGTTTCGTTTTGTATGGAAGGAGCTGTGGGTATGTTTTTATCTAAGAAAAGAACATGGCATGCACATGCACAGATTTCTAAAATGAGAAACACTTATTGAATTTAATAAGGTTTCATCTGGGCCGGAAATTCAGAATTAAGTTCCATGGGCCGATGATTTTGGGCTATCTGGACAGGACTTTAGGATCTACTTGCCAAACTTTCTTGGCCTCTCAGTGCAACACAAGGGAGAATGGACCTTTGACTGTGTAACTGTGTCCTTTGTAACTATGGGCTGATTTCCTACATTTCCACTCTATCGGTTCAGTTTGAGTCAGTCCCATACACAACTGTCGACTGACCTAGACGCAGGTTGGTCAGTCCTCTTTGTGTTCCTAGAGGAATATCTAGTTTCTTGAGTATTTACTCATTTATGTGACCATCAGAAAGTTTATGGAAATCCCCATATGTTGATGTTAAAAATCATCTTCCTATGTGTTTGAATAGAATATTGCTGGGTCTTTTTTCATAAATGATGTCCAGACTCTGAGAACACATAGGAAAGAGGAAGACCCTCCGAAAACGTGACCTTTTGCTCACTTGTGTAACTGAATCTCCTTGGAAGGGGTCTGAATGAAAATTAAATCAAATTTTGTTCTGTACTTTTCCATTAGCTATATATAAAATGTGGCAATCTGATGAAAAATAAAAATTATTCAGAATATTCTCTACCCAATTGAATTTATACACACAAAAAAAGCACATCTGAGCAAAAGATTTGTCCCAAATAAATTACCATCGGATGTTTTTTCTAAAAATGTGTACCACTCAAGAGAAATCTTGTCCTCTATATTTAGTTTATCTTAATAACTTATAGGACTAATCCAAAGAATTAAAAGGCAACCTTCTTATTCACAAGCTTAAAACAATAAACTTAAGATTTGTTTTTTAAACATTTAGTTTGCTTTAAATGTGATAAGAGAATTACTCATTTTAAAAGGAAAAATATAATCTTCTGGGCCGTGTAAATTCTCCAATTTAAAAAAGAAAGGCTAACACGAAAATCGGTTTAAAAAAGGAAAATTCAGTTGAGAAAACTAATGAAACTGTTCATCATCATGTGAACAACTTGATCAATTGAGCTATCAACTGATTGCTTTATTATTTGTGATTAATTTGAATAGGGTTTTAAACAATGCCGGTGATCAGTGATTCAAAATTAGGGTTCTTTTGATTTGTTTTTTTGAGGATGAGACTTGGATGTATTGCACTCAGGGAGAAGTAATGAAATTATCCACAGCCTTTGGTCTTCATTTACCAGAATAACTAGCCATTTTCCCTTTATTTTGAGCTATGTAATATACTTTGAAAGTCTTTTATTCTGTCCCAGCCCAATTTTTTAAAAGTGAATTCAAGTTAATAAAGTAAAAACCTTTATTAGTCTTTGGTATATTGAGAAGTAAGTTGTCCTGTTTGTAACCAGGGCAGCTGCTCTACATTTAAAATCTTGTCAGATGTATAATATTGACAAGGCATGTGTCATAAGAGGCATTACAATTTTAATTATGATGAGAATTTCAGACAAGGCTTATGAAAATAAAATATTAACCTAATGAGGAAAACTGTAAACACTTTTGGCTAATCTCAAGGTGTTTCTTAAGAAGGGAAGGTAAAGTGATTTAAAAATATATATATATTCCTAAAAATAATTTTACTATAAGATGGAGTTGTTGAAACTTAAGTCTCTGATGAAAGATATAATTAATTTCTTTCTTTACATTTTTCCGCATATCTCCAGTAAAGTCAAAATATCTTTTATAAAGATAGCAGGGAGCAGGAAACAAACAAAACTTGATATTAAATATTTAAAGATTCCCAACCCCCAAAAATCCAACTTGCATAGCGGAAAAACTTTCATTTTAACTTCAATGTATTTCCATTTGCAATAGTAGCAAAAGAAAACAAGAACAATTGCACCACGTATGATCAAGACCATTTTTAATGTCACATGAATGTTAAACAATAATGTTTTAGAAACAGCATCAGTCTTATAAATGAAGTTTTTAAAAAATATATATCCTCTGCGAATATTCTCGCTGTCCTGATTTTGTGATAATCAGGGTAGGCTAAACATTCACTATATTAGAAACCATGCATATGTCCCCAGACCTAGGTTTTCACCCTAGGTCTGGTTTTTGGAATGCTGGTGATAAACTAAGCAAAAAAAATATATATACATATATATATATATATATATATTAGGTTCTTTGTCTATCCCTTTCTCGTTTCTTTTTTTTTTAAGTGAGGAGCATGAACCACTTACATCAGAATTTATCTCTGTTACTTGCTTAAAACGCAGATCAGAATCTGGAAGTGTGGGCCTGGGAAGATGCGTTCAGCCACTCCTCCAGGGAATGGCAGGTCCGGGCGCACAGGGTGTCTTGTTAACCCCTCTGTCGCCTGGACTAGCACCGGCAGGGAGGTGGGCCCACCAAACTGTGCCTGAAATGCTAAACTAAAGCGCGGTATGTACGGGTGGGAAGTCCCGCAAAACGTCTCAGTTCTCTGCAGAGGCAGGGCAGGTTCCTTCTTCAAGTTCCTTCAGCACACACTGTGCCGCCAGTTCAGCCAACACTTGGGGAGAAGTTCAACACCTTGCTTTTTTGTGTTACTGAACCCAACGAAGTGCCTTTCCAACTAGATGATAAATTCCTGAAGGAGGTTGGTTTTGTTTGTTTTGCTCATTCATCATTCACTGTATAAATATTTACTGAGCACTTACTACATGCCAAATACCATGTTTAGAGCAAAAAAAAACAAAAAAAAACACAGATATGTGCCCTGACCTCAGCGGAACTCTTTGACTCCTGGTTCTGAATAGGGATCCCCTAGAGGGCTGATTTGGAAATTTAGTGGGTAGAAATATGAACATAGTGGTGCCAGAGCATTTACAAATCGTATACATATTATTTTATTGCGTGCTTTCTTCTTCTATTTTCTTTATATTGCAATTACATCATTACAGATTTTTTTTTTTAATTTTCAGGAGATACAGGGATTGAACCCAGGACCTCGAATATAGGAGGAACGCACTCACCCACTGATCTACATCTACTCCCCCAGATTTTTTTCAGTGATCTGTGTAGGTTGGTAGATATTACATATAAATTTCATTTACTATTACTAAATTAGGTATTACAAAATATGTGTTATCAAAAGAAGGCATTGGGTCTGATATGGTTGAAAACCACTGACCTGGTGAATATTTTAACATTAACTCAGAGACCCCCTTATCACTAAGCAGAGTGGTATTTACAAAGTACCTGCCTAATAAAAAATATAACTTAATGGATTATTATAATTTCACCACAAACTTCTTGAGTGCACTATGAACATCCCTTTAGTCAATAAGAATTTTCAAATAATTTTTGGATGCATATGTTAGTGGTCTGTAGTTTAATACTGTCTTCATGACAATAGGTGACCAAAAGGTTTTAAAGGTTACTAGAAACATTATGTTAGATAAAGCCAGCACTTACTCGTATTACCCTGAGAACATTCTGACCAACTAAGTGGTGACCATTCTCTGAATAACTTTTTAAAAATCTAACAAGGTTATTAACATAGATATAGTTTCTGGACTTAGTTCAATTCAAAAATAATCAAGCAAAAATATTTTCTTTTCAAAGGTAGGCGAGATTTATCCTACAAATAAGCATTCTTGATCTTCTTTTACGCTTGAAGGACAAAGTAAAGAAATGAAAATTACTCAGATGCTGTTAAAAAGCAGTAACAATTCTAGATTTTAGAAATTCTTTTCTTCATTGGAATTAAATCACTGGGACACTAAACAAGTTCTACCTTCTTTATTTGAGTGATCATAACTGTTGGCAAAATCTTTAAACAATTATCCTGCTCTGACTTACATTGATGGTGAAACAGAACTGATAAAGCCTTATGTTTACAAATTTGGGTATAGAGAAGTAATCAGTCTTTAGCATCAGGAGAGTCACTTTATCAGCAAATGAAGAGGCAAAAATGACACCAAATGAAAATGGAGTGATGGCCAAGAACAGCTACAACAAGCCATTCCTGGATAAGGAATGGACCCTCTCACTCAAACCCTCCTCCTTCAGTCAAACCTGCCTCCCCTTTTAATGAGGGGTAACCACCATGATGCCAAGTACTTAGCTTGCCAGAATGACTACAGATTTATAGGTAAGGGGTTAAGATAAACACAAATAATTTAAAATGCATTAAGTGGGAAATACCACCTTTGACTAAACCAACATTGTAAATTTTACAAAGCATGTAGAAAATAGTTGTAAATCTTTTTTCCTTTCTGCAAGAAAAATGACATCCATGTTGCTTAGCCCCTCAGTATGAACAGTCATATGAAACTGAAAACATTTAAAAAGTCTTAAATAGTTTTTTCTACGTTAAGGTGTCTCAAATTGTATTTAAACGTGCTTTTTCCTTAAAACTATTATTTCAGGAGTTTTGATTTCTGAAGGCCCCAACCAATTGTATATATGCTTTAACATAACCATACTTTCGATAGTACCAGGAGAAAGCAGCAGCAGTGGATGTAACATTTTAAGACACAGGCCCATGACAGTTTGACATTTTAGGCTATAAACATCTCCCGGAATGAAATACAAGATTATTTCCTTTAAAAGGATGATGTGGAACGCAAGACAAGCTCCCACATTTTGTACAGTCATGTGAAGGCCATGTCATATATAAAGCACTCAGGATTCTGCATTATTGGATTTATTTTCAATTATTCTAAGGCCTCCCCCTCCTTTGGTCTGAGCCCTGTATTAGGCAGAACTGCAGCCCAGGAGAGAGGGAAGCTATGGAAAGACTCAGGACTCTTTATTCCTTGGCAGAATGGTAAAAAAAAAATCGGTGCAGTTTTGGAAGTCTGTAAACCATAGTGAATCCCATTTCAGCTCAGTCCACTGTTCTGTCTGCCTCAGCCCAGGATTTCAGAGTTTATGTATTTCCGTGCAAGTTTCCCAAAATGAGAAAATTAAGAGCAAAGGGAAAAAATAAGCAGTCATCGGCCCCATTCCACCTCCAGTTTTGATGGCACTGCCGCCAGAGGCAGATGCACACTGCCTCCATCGGAATCCTAGGACAAAAGGTAGTCTAGCAAACAAGAGAGTGTTCGTGGGTCTTTAGATCCACACCAACCGCGGAACCCTGGTGAGTCGCGAGCAGCACTTCCGCAGCGATGTGCTTAGGGATCCGCCTCCAGATTAAACTGCTGCTTCCCACTCCTCAAATCCCATGTTTTCCCGAGGGTCCAAAGGAAAAATGTAAAACGGCAACCACCTTGTCCAGGGTTGAGCAAAAGAATATTAGATTTCGTTGGCAGTTGGAAAAAGTCGGTCTTCACGTCCTGACATTCACTTTGACCTCACCCCCTGCCACTTTCTTTTCTACTTCTCCGCCCTGGACACCTTATGGTTCTCAACCCTAGTTTTCCTTCATAGATTAGCATAAGTCACTTTTTCAGGGAGACATTCCCAACTCACCCCAGTAAAATGGCTCCCCTGTCACTTTCTCTTTTATAACACTTGCTGCACCTGCATTTAATCAAAATTTATCTTTTATGAGGGCAGGGGCCGTGTTTATGGAGATCACCACTGTTTTTCCAATGCCTATTCCTTGCATGAATAGCTGTTTAATAAAACATCAGTTGAATGATATTTTAGTACAGCTGATGGCAAATATTTTCTGTCATGGATTTAGGAATAAATTCTCCAAATAACGAGCAATAGGACCATGGATGCTATGGATTAACTCTAATATTGCAAAGGCCAAATTTCTTCATATTAAACCCTACCAACTTCTCCAAGCTCACCTTGCCTCTGGCTTCTTTTGCTATCTACCATCCAACCACACTGTTCTCTCAGTTCTTTGCATGCATCGTAGATCCCATTCCCATCAGGTATTTAAGGGGCTATTTCCTTTGCTTGAAATGTTGTCCCCACCCCTGCCTTGTGTCTGTCCTTCACACAGTTTGAATTTTGCATTTTTCTATAACCTCTCAATTACCACCATCAGATTGTGAACTTCCCAAGACTGAGACAATATTTCCTTGTGCTGGCTGTTATATATCAATATTGTTTCTCAACACAGCATAGGTCCCTGATAAATATTGTTGCATGATTGAATGAAAGAGCAAATGAATACATTGTAATGTGGCCCATATTACAGTAAACCACCCAAACTACCATCTCTTACTGGTATTTATTGCAGTATTATCTTTGGAACTGTAAATTATTCTATTCTTGCAAGGATGCTACCACCATAGAATGAAAGAAAACCTTTTTAAAAGTGAACCAAATACTTCAAATTTTTTTCTCATCTGTAAGGCTAAGAATTTTCCACAGATATACACCAGATATACAATTCCTGGATTTCAACAGAGCATTGCCAAACCTATGGGAAAGACCTGTCTTTGCATCTGTGGCTTTGGCATTACATCCTTGAATTTGGGTCTGTCATGCTCAGTGGTCCCTGATGTTGGTTCTTAGCAGATATTAGCTAAACCACTACTCCTCTAAAGAATAGACCGAGGCAGATTTGCTTAAGAGCTGTGTCAGGTCAATGCACTCCAAAAAGATCCAAAATACTCGTTTTTATGGAGGGCACCCTCTCCCTTCTCTTCCATGCACAACAGAGAGCCCTCCTCCTCAACCACAGGGTGGATGACTGGTATTTTGATTTCTCACTTCAAAATGGTAAAGGTCTGACATCACCTCTCATCAGAAATGGGATGAAAGTGACTTTATGGATTATACAATGGCAGGCTAGACACTGAAGCAGACTCAGAACAAATAGATACAAACTTACTCTGCTTAATCTCAAGAGTACTCTGGGTGTCAGCCACTGGACAGTATGTATTTGCTAACATTCTTTCATTTTTCCTCTTTAGACCACAGGTTATTTTAAAGTAGATGTAACCAGTTGGTCAATCCAACAGGCTTTCTGCTGAGCTGCTCCTGGTTGTGCTAGGATGCGTGGGAAGTTGACCCTGGTCACCAAACCCGGTCTATGCAAAACCGCTGAAGTGCCAGACACAGGTTTGCTTATAGACATATGTCATAGGCACAGTGTGTGCTCTGGTCCCCAGACACGGAGAGTTTAGCATTGTTGGCTTCCTAGTTTCTCATTTAACCCTCGAATAGAAGTGTTCTTCTGGGTAGAGTGGGTGCAGTGTTTGCAAGCTTTAAGTTGCTTAAGCTGAGTTGCCCCACAAAGCAATTCCTGGCACCATTTCACTACCTTTCTGTTCTTTTGATGTGGGGTTCATTTTGTTTGAGGCATTTGACTAATTTAGGAGGTACAGGGATTCTGTTAGGATTACCCCCAAGCTCTCCTAGGTTTAGGGCATGGATAATCTCTGTGCAAACCACAGAGCCCACTGAATACATTGAAACATAAAAAAGCATTTTTTAAAATCTGTGTATCTGAGAATAATGGAACCAGCATCTAGGAAAGCAAGCTGATGTCCACTGCTTGTGGGACTTACCCCTTCTTGGGTTATCACACTTTGCCTGCCTTCTCTGGAGAGACTACAGAATGTTTCAAATGACAACAGCAGCAGCAAACAAAACAAAAAGTCCCCGGCTATTAGATTGGTATTTGAAAGGTACATCAGCAACTCTGTACCCTTATTGTTCAAACTTAAATTTCTCATGGCCCTAGGAAGACGTCTTCAAAATGTGAACACACAAATCTTCACCTGGAAAAGAGTAAGCCAGGTAGGGCTCAGAACTGCATGACTGGAAGTAGAAACAAGTTCTGGGGAATGAGCTGACATGTCCCTAGCAACAGGTCATTGCCTGCTGTTTCTCCCTATTTTAAATTACATGTGGGTCAGGTCTTGGTATAAGTGTAAACTCCTATGGGCAGTGAGAGAAGGGAAAATCTTAAGCTGTATGACTGGGAGGCTTCAAGGTGAACATGGGTCACATTGATCATTGAAAATGAGTTGTATTCAAATATCAGTGTGGAATATTCCTTCAATATCAATAAACACAATTTGTTTGTTTTTCTCCTTTCAATGAACTTATATTCTTGGAAAGCAAAGTACGGACAGATATTCTTTTTAAAATAAGTTTTAAGAAATGAACCCATTATTTGTTGACTTATTTCAGAACCCACTTTGCTTCGTTGGATTTATACTGGCATAAAGATTCGGGTTAGTAATCAAAATATTTTAATACCCTAATGAGAGTCAATATGAATATGCTAAACAATTGTGTACAGCTACGCATCGGGCATGCTTATCACTAATGGTTCAGGACAGACTAAGTTGGCTTTTCTTGGCAAGATGATTTTATCATTCTCACAATCTCAGTATTAATAGCACATGGAATAATGTCTAAAGAACAAACTGACTTTTGAAAAAAAAATCCTTTGCTCAAAACATCTAGTTGCTACTGATAAGAATTCAGGAAGCATGGAGTTAAAGAAGTTGACTTTTTTTTTCTTAAATCTGAACAATTGGAATCAGCAGTTTGCATTATTTTAAAAATGAATGCTTAGAATCAGCAATTTTCTTGTTTTTTTTTTTTTTAAGATCTTGAGGGTTTTTTTTATTTAAAGTGGAAAACTACATTAAGTGCAAGGCAGTCAACAAAGAAGCAGCCATAAAGCCTAAGTATTCCTAGAGTTATAAAATATGTCCATTGTGCCAATTCCACTGCCAACAATGAAGTTTTAAGCATTAATATGCCTTCATTGCAGTTTTAATGCCTTAATATTGACTCTATAGCTCTTTTGGGTAATTTTGCTTTCTCTGGTACTTGAAAGGTGATGATGTCAGCGTTCTTCGCACTGATTCATATGCAGGTTGATGAAGCTGAGTTATTTATTGAGTTCCATTATATTTTCTATAAACATTAGTTCTCAATAAACAGAGACATTTAGCCGAGGGTTTATTTATTAAATAGGTACTGTACAGATGGTTTTGCCACACATGATGTGCTGCAGAGGATATTACTCAGGAATAATCAGCTGTGTTATAGCTTGGCTAAATTAATAAGATGATAATGATGAAATTGATGCTTTTGAGCTAGGCTTGGTAAATGGTTTTTGCATAAACAAACTGATAAATTTGAGAAGCAATTACTTGCTTGTCAAAGATAAAAACACAACAGGGCCCATTTATAGTTAGGTCCTATTTATTTTTAAAGATTGTACCAGATTTTATGTTTAATACACTGCAATTAAAAAATAATACTTAAATGAAGAAGAATCAAAAAAAAAAAAAAAAGCACCACTAACTTTCTGAGTTCTCCTTCAAATCTGAAGAAGCAGCATTGCTTGATTAGACACCATGCAAACTTTTTGCTGCTTCTGTAGGGAAAATATATTTGAAAAACAAGGCAACATTCTATATACATTTTTAAATCATAAAGGCAGGTTGCAAAAACAGCTGACAACTCTTTCTATCCCTATTTTTCTCCCTCTTCCTTGGACATACCATCCCACAAACTCAGGGAGACACATTTAATAAAGGCCTCTTAAAAAAACTTTATCTGGTTCCCAAATAGCAAATGAGGTGTCTAACCTAGCTTATGGTGTTCTGCAAAGGGACCGAATTTATACATTTTCTTCAGCCTAAGTTTGGTTGAATTTTATATGCAGCCTGAACATGAAAAATATATGCCTACTGATAAAAGTACTGATACATATTCCTTACAAAATGTTGGCCTTTTGCACGGTAAAAATAAAAACTGATTTCTAAGGTTAGTAAAATATTTGCTTCCCTCCCTGTTTCAGCAGAAATTTTTAAATTCTGATTAAATCACACCCTGAGGGGCCAACTTTTAGACATGAACATGCCTATGTATGTTTCCTTCGTTAGTATCAGTGTGAGCTACATATCAAATATATTGCATACCATTGTGTGTCTGTGTTTTTAACTATGCAAGGAGAGTAAAAACTTAGAGTCAAACTCTTTCTCCTGCAGTATCTTATTAAAAGCTATTTCATACTAAATAGCAGTTTTTCATTTTTCTTCTCCTTAAAGAGCTTATCATTACAAAAAATATGTTTGGGCACATTTTACTGTTGTCTGCAATAAATTATTTGTCAAACAGAAAGAGTCACACGGAAATTAAATATCTTAATTCTAAATGTAGGTATGCCAAACTTTTGTAATTATAATCCATTTTTTTTAAATGTTAAATCACAAGGCAAAGATCCCCACTATTCAAAAATATAACATGAAGTCATCAACTGTGAGGTGAAATCAGATATCTGTTTCATTAAAATAGTCACCTTTGTCTTTTTCAAAGAGGACTTTGTTTAAAAATATATTAGCTTGAAATAAATTAATGCTGTGGCCATTCAATGCCGGCTACAGTGTTAGAATGAGTGTTCTGCATTTTATTGTTTGTGTGAGACAAAATGAGTTAGGGCAAAATGCTGGGTATGTGCATGGTAGAAATTCTGTTCCTCTGGGCAACTCATAAAACGAGATCTTTATCTTCTCAAGAAATGCCAATAAATACCAAAATGTAATGATCACAAATAAGAATGGGAAAAATTATTTTTAAAATACATACCCAGTTTTTATCACAGAAATTCATAATATGCTAGTCTAATATCAGACAATCTAGTGATTTGTTCTAAAACTTCAGTTGTGATTTTCTCTTCCTGTTTAATTGGAAGCAACTGCTCCCAGGACTAATTGCAACTCTATCAAAAAGAAAGGCGAGCACAAATGTGTCTTAAGGGAACATGAAAACTTTGAAGGTGAAGCCCCATGTGCTGAATAAAGGGATGAAATATAAAATCATTCTATGAACCGTGCTTTCTAGAAGCTGTTGAAATGGACGTCAAGGAAATAATTCCAACGAGTTTTCTAGTAATGATATCAAGAGGCATGAAATAACATATTGAGATGCTTTAGACAGTGAATCTCACAATGATCAGCTTACAAATTGATTATTGTTAATAGAAATTCTATGTTGGTTCTACAACATCATATGCTTTACTAAAAATAATTCATGGTAAGTGCTGAACAGAAACTTCTGCTGCTTGAAACTGATCTGAATTATCTAACACAGCACTAATAGATAAATGTATGTGGGGTCTGCACTATGCTCACATGTCTTGGCAGAAATCTTGTCTGACATATACCATTTATCTCATATTTTTAAAAATTCAAGGTATTTTTTACGTACCTATAAATTTAAAGGATGAATGGATACAATACTGCATCTTTGTTTCTTGTGCTATTAGAGATTACAATATCTGGATTGATTTTTGCCTTTGTTTCAAAATGTCCATGGTCCTATGTCACAACCAGAGCATCAGGATTTGTCCTTGCCTTCGATAAATGCACTGCAATGGTAATTCCTAATAATACACAGCACTCTCTTGACAGCTAATGTAAGAATCATTTGGTTCCAATACTAAAAGGATTTTAAAAGATCTGCTGTTTATTTACTTGGGAGTCTAAAATTCAAGTTAAACATATATGTAATGCTGAACTAAGGAAATATAACTCATCAAATTACAACAGGAAAATTGTCGTATTTGTGAAGTTGTATCTCATCAATATGCAAGCGGTACTGACATTTTTCTCATGAAAATGTTTACAGAATTCACTAGTCAAAATTTAGTTATCAATACAGCTATAGGGAATCAGATAGAATTTTATGTAATCTTAAATAATTTTAAATCAAATTATTTTAAAATTTTAAAACTTTACTCAGTCTATGCACTTTCTTTGTAATATAATTTTGTCAAAATATACTAATTAATACTCACCATTTTCTACATTTAATAGACTATTGTAAACAGTAATTTGTTCGAATAAATAAAAATCAAACTAAGCTGTCTTTTGAGATATATTTTGTAGGCATTTTAGGCTTATGATTTAAAAATAGTACTTTTTAAATTTTCATGATAAATTATATTTTGAAAAATAGAAAAACACTCAAAAACATTTACGCTGTTCATTTACCCTCACATTCATGAGTAACACAATTCTAATATATTTATTTGTTGTACCAGAATATAGTCATGGCTCTTCATATTTATGAAATTATCCCTTGTGTTAATTTTAGTGTTCAAGATAACCAAAATCCCATTCATTAAAATATTAACTCATATAAAATGAAGAACATTGATTTTAGCAGTGGTAAGCTAACAGAGAACACAGAAATTCCTCTTCTAAACATACATTGAGCAGACTCCTCCATTTAGAGAGCTAAATTATGTCGATTACAAAGCAATTGTGTAAGATGGCTTGCATGGATTGGAGCACTAAGCAACCATTCCAAATGAGAGTGGGAGAATTTCAAAGGCACTAAGTAGAATAGAATTACGAATTCCTGTCACTTTGACTCTTAGAATCTATCTCTCACACTCACTCCTCACTTCATTCCTAGATATCAACATATGTCTCCAACAGGACAAGAATGCATTCATCCATTCATTCATTCATTCACTGTTTCTTTCTTTCTTTGATTCATATACCTAATATGTGCACTGCCGGGTTCTGATTGCTGGGTATGCTAAAGTGAATCAAGCAAGGGTTCTATTCTCAAGGAACTCCCCAGAATAGTGGGGAAGATGGGCAGAATAGTGTAGGAGACTTGAGTCCCCATACATCCAAGCCAAGGGCTGTCGTAAAGTATGCCATGGGAGAAAACTCCACTAACAGGTTGTAATTGAACCAATCTGTTCAGCTATTTTATGTACCTGAAAACCAAGGTTACACAAATGCAGGGAGAAAACCAGAATCACAAAGAAGCCTGAGGTTGAACTGAAAAAAGAATGTGAAGGATACCCAAGCAGACGTTATGCCTCAGAACATATTCCCTGGGATAAGGAAAGAGAAAGTTTAACCAAAAGTCCACTTCTAAAATGCAAAGGAAAGTTGGAGTAGAAAGGGAAATAAGAAACTAGTGATGGAAAAATAATTTAGTAAAGTCCTTTCAGTGTTGGAAATGTCTAAATCTTCTGAAAAAAACTCTTTTTCTTGCAGTAGGTATAATTTTCTGTTTATATCCCCCAAAGACTTCTTTATCTTGAATGGAGAAATCTTCCATCATCTGTTGTTTAAAAGGATAGGACAAGAGTAATTTTTCCTTCCCGCATTTATTCCTTTGCCTCTCTGCTGACACTCCCAACAAGGTACCAATTAGTACCAATTGTCATGATGTTTTGAGATGTAGACACCTGTCTTATAATAACTGGACTGAGACCACCAACTCATTTCACACAGCCCATCAAACAGACGTCACCTGCTAATGGCCTACATTTACTACAGACCTGGGCTCAAGCCAAGGCCTGCTTCTCTGAAACTGCTTTAGCAGTCTTGATACAAGCAGCAAGTTCAACATGTTCTCACACCCCTCCAATAAATGGGCCAGTGACTGTGGCAGTAAGTGTCACTAAATAATTATGGATCGCTCTGTTACCTCCATATTTGAACTTTGGAGAGTCTGCCTATCCTAAGTGAGTATTTTTAATACCCACTGAAGTGGAATGGGGATTAAGATTCATGTGCAATTAAAAAAATATATATGGAAACAATTTACATATTCATGTCCCGCCATAAGGTGAGGAGGTAAAGAAGGCCTGCTGTATGTTAGATTCCAAGAAGCAAAATAAACAGCATCAACATCAGGGATGCCTGAATTCCATTTGTATGGCCAAACATACAGTATTTTATAACCATCTGCATATTGTAGTTCTCTAAAATAATCTTTAAAGTAACTTTAGAGTACTTAAGTAGAAGCAGACTCCCAGATTCCAATATATATTGCAAACATTAAAGGGGATTTGTGTTTTTTCTCAAAAATTAATTCCTAATGATCAAAAAGACAAAGAAAAAATGATCTAGAACAGGTCAAGGTTAATAGTATTCATTGAGCATAATTAATCAAAAAATATTAATGGTAGTAATAAACATCAACTGAGTACTTATTTTGTGCCAGGCACCATACAAACCACAGTCATCATTTCATTTAATTGACACAAAAGTCTTACCTAGGAGGAAGATACTATCCTCGTTTTTACAGATGACATAGTGTTATTCAGAGAATTTGTTACAAACCCAAATGACCGCTAGCTCACAACCCTAACATTCCTAAAAAGGGTTATAAGTAGTTTAAGATCTATTATTTTACTTAAGTAGTACTAGTCCCTACAAGGAATTGAAATAATCCCCTATCAACTTCAGGACTACTATATCATCTAAAGATTTAAAATGTAAGGAGAAAGTGAGAAGCTGGTGAATCTGAAGCCAATAATTAGAAAGAAATAGAATTTTCTCTACCAAATATAATTCTTCATCTCTACCAGTCATTAATCAATAAGCCATTTGTTGAGAACCACTATACACAAACCACTATGCTAGGTGTTTGGGGGACATATAAAGGTAAATAAGTCATTTATTGAACAAATATTTAATGAACTCTTATTATTTTCCTCCATACATCTATATGTCACTACTGGGTACAAATTATTGTTCTGGGCACTGTGGGGAATAAGAGTTAAATCAGGCATTGATTCAGCTTGTAAGGAGGTCACAGACTAGTAAATTAAATACTAGTTATACATGTACACAAATCACCTGTGAAGGGTAACAGACAAGGACAGTATTGGAATAAGAAGAGATAAGGTTCTAAAGGAATTCAGGGAAAGGAGACATTATTTCTAATGCCAGTGATAAAAAAAAAATAGGGTTGGAGAAGTGAGTTGGAGCCAGTTCTTATGGGGCTAAAGGATTTGTTGGGGTTGAAATGCTTCAGGGATATTAATCTAACAGTATAATATATACCTGATGGAGAAAGGTTGAAGACCTTAAGAACTAGAGGGTGTCATGGAGAAGCTGTAGATTGGAATAGAAAATGAGAAGAGAGATTGGATACTTAGAGGAAATAAGGCTTGATAATTGATTGGAAAAGAAGACAAGGAAGAGATAAAGTTGACCCTAAGGTGTCAGTGCTGCCTAGAAGATGATGAGCTTCTAACAGCAACAAAGACCAGTGGGAGCAGATGCAAGGGGCAGTTTGAGCTCAGTGGAGACATAGTCATTTTGAAGTGCTGTAGGGTCAGCCGAACACAGCTATATTTCTATCCACTTTGTGAATCTCTGAGAAGAAGTAATAATGAAACAGGGGAGTTAGGTAAAGTGTGAAAGACTGCAGAGCTGGAATAGAAAAAGAAAGACAGATAGCCTTAGAAATACAAACTAGTTCCTCCCTCCAAAGCACACTGTCTAACCATGGAGAGAATTATGCATCTTCAGGCCGAAAAAAAATGAGAGAGCGAGCTAGAGGTAAGAGTTAATGTTAACATGAGGGTTATGCTATTAACACAACAATGATTAAATGTACACAAACTTCTTCCCTATAATTTCTTCTAATTTTATTATTCCAGGATTTTCTGAACTCTGAGACATGAAAGCCAAAGGCTGTCAGCTCTGGCTATAGAGCAGTGGCTCTCAAATGGGGATAGTTCTGCCTATGGGGGTTATCTGACAATGTCTAGAGACAGTTTTGTTTGTCACATCTGGGAGGTGCTACTGGCATCTAGTGGGGAGAGACCAAGGATGTTGCTGAGCATCCTGCAAAGCACAGGACAGCCTCCATGACAAAGAATCATCCGGCTCAAAACGTCAATAGCGTCGATGTGGAGAAACGCTGCCGTAGATTACTTCAGCCCTCTGTCTAATGTTATCCAAGGTGTGTGGCCAGTAAATTCACTGATGAAGTAGCTAATATTTTTACCTGGCTTATATCTGTGTGCCGAAGACAGTCATTCAAAAGAAAAAGAAGACGCTAGAATTTTCCAGGGTAGTTTCTACCATGGCAATTTGGATAAGTACCTAGGTTTAAGCACGCATTTAAAATTCCAGGTATTTAAAATGTCCCACGTTTTCTGGGGTAATTGTTTTCTGAATTTCTATTTTCTAAAATTCCATTAACCAGTTCATCTTCACAGTTCCAAGCTACTAAACTGTTCAAGATAACTTAGTAGATACAGAAATTTACTTTACGTGACTTCATTGCTGAGTTTCCTCTTCAATACCGTAAAACCTTTCCAGGACCTAAAATGAAGTACAGTCTGACTACCCATGGGGCTCTGTGAACACGTATCCTGCTTTCATGCCGATTGTACACAGGGTGTCTGTTGGTGATGCTGCTATCATCGTATGAGTGCCTGCAACTAAGCCCTTTCACAATAAAACCAGACACAGAACTACTTGACATCCACAATGTATAGTTTACAAAGCATTTCCATGACATCATCTCACTCTTCAGGACAATCCCGTGGTCCTGCACGGCACCTCATAGCATGTGTTTTAATTTCCTGGGCTGCTCAAGTAAACGCCATGAAATGGGTGAAGTTAAATAATGGAAAATAAAGTTAAATAATAAATAATTTTTTAGCTCTCAGTTCTGAGGTGAAGAGAAAGCCCAAATCAAGTTGCCATCAGAGTGATGCTTTCTCCCCAAAGACTGTGGGGTTCTGGGGCTGGCTGCTGGCGATCCTTGGTCCTCAGCTTGTCACGTGGCAAGATATGTGGCCGTGTTTCCTGATTTAGCCCTTGTCTTCTGGGTTCAGTTGATGTTCCACTTCTGGTCGCTCCCTCTGTGGCTTTCTCTCTGTCTGTCTGAATTTCATTTTGTTTACAAAGGACTCCAGTAATAGGACTAAGACCCATCCTGATTGAGGTGGGTCACACCTTAACTGAAGTAACCTCATCAGAAGGGCCTACTTACAATGGGTTCACACCCACAAGAATGGATTAAGTTGGGGTTTTTTAGGGTTTTTTTTAGGTTTTTTTTTTTTTTCCAGGGAGAACATGAATGCAGTTCCTCACTACCACAAATTATGCAGTCGAGTTTCCCACATTTTGGGAAATCACAGGGGTCAGCAGTTCCCCAGTGCAATGGATAAGCCTTGCCCTGGGAAACCACCTTCATGATCATGGTATCTCCCCTGCCATGTAAGTAAGTGGATTAAGTTTAAGAACATCTTTTTCTGGGGTACTTACACCTCCAAAGCATCACAGCATGTGTCAGGAATTATCACCATGTGGTGAGGAGGAAACTGTGACCTAGAGATGCTATTGAGCCTTGACATCAGACTTAGAACCTAAATTGTCTGACTTTTGTTCCATTGAACCATTTCACCTACCTAAATGAGCCGATTAGCACATGACCTGCCTCTTACTCCTAATTCCAGGACCCACATCACAAGATTCTTCACTGTGCCCCCATCTCAGAGTGTACCACAAAAGAAGGCAGAATAAAATGCCTCATTCTTGAGGCAGCTCCTAAGGCTGAAATAAGAGACTGTTTCAATGGAAAGATTTGATTTTGATTATTGCACTTCTGGACAGTAGTTTAACCTAACCGTTCAAATGGAGTTGAAAGACCCTGTTTTAACCCTTCTTCATTTCTCAGTAGCACTAAACCCAGGGAAAAGCTAGGTTGCTTGTTTAAAATATTAAATATTGACCAGATTCCATTTACACCGATCTCTTTATTGGTTATTCATAGAAGAGTGGGTGTGAGAGAGAATTCTGCCAACATTATGTAAATACTTGCTTTCTCCCTCTAATCAGGTATCCTTGTGGTCTCCAGGTTTCCCAGTCCCTCTTTCCACAACCACCAAACCCCTCTTCATGTCCTCGCAAACTAGAGAATTAGGTAGTGAAGTCATTTCATTAGTTGGGATCCCTTCTGAGGAATAGAGAGAGAAGTGGAAAGTATTATCTAGCTGCTAAAAACTCATGAAGGAAATGTAGGTTAGAATCAGAGGGAAAAACCAACACGCTAATTTCCAACACGCTAATTTCCAGCTGGAAAAAAACTGAGCCCCAGAGAGGAGGCCATTGCAAATAAAAAAATAAAATAAAACGATCGATCTCTCTCCTGTCCATTAGTCTCCTGCAGATTATTTTTCATTCTAACTCAAATTCTAAAACTCCAAATACTATGTTCTCTGCTTTTTCCTTTTGCTGCCTCCTCTTTCTCAGTGTTCTAAGCTTCCTCTGACTCGTCATTGGAATGAATTATCCATGTTCATTTACCACCGAGTCTGCAGGCTTCTTCCTAGTGTTAAATGCTTGGGTTCTGGGACTACCTGAATTTGAATCCCACTTCCATCATGTAATAAGTGATACATGTTAGACAAGAGACTTAATCTCTCTGGCTTCTGTTTCCTAACCTTTAACATGGAGATTCATAGTTTACTTTCCTCCTAGATGTCTGGAGAGAATAAAATGAGATTGCCACACATGAAGGTATGCACACTTCGACCGTGCCTGGCACATACTTAATACTCAGTAAATGTCATCTATTATTTCCAAGAGTAGTCTATGTAATTACCGAAACCCAGGCTTAATTAAATTCGATAAATATACGTCACATTTCAAGCCACCTAATGTGTCACTATTTCTTTGCTGGTGGCAGGAGCAACAGACACGTGGCGTAGAACAGCAACTGCTCACTGAGGAGCACTGTGCTGAGAACCTTCGCTGCTTCGTCCCACTTGTGCTTTACAGCAGGCCAACCTTGTTTCCCACTTTCTCAGATGAGAAGACTTAACCAAGTCTAGGAGAGATTAAGTGACTTTCCCAAGATCACTTGGGGATGAGACAGGAGAAGACACAAGAGGTGGCTGAACTCAATGCTCTTCCTTACTAAACCACTTTGCTTTTTTCCTTCTCTAGAATGTGCCCCACTCTGGAGAGCTTAAATTAGTTTACCAACCCACGCACACAGAGACCAAGGAGAGCCGGTCAAGACCCTGACCCTCTGCTCTCCTCGTCCAATTGGCTGAAAATCAGACCTTTGACAAGAGCCCTTATTTGTGGCAGTATTTGTATTCCACAAAGTTTAGATCTTAATTTCTGACTTTTGTTATATCTTTTCCTGCCTAATGAAATAACCATGATTATATCTTAATTTCATGCCATTTTATTAAAAATGATTCAAAATAATAGTAGCTAAAGCTCATTATATATAAACTCAAGAAATCTGAAAAAAAAAAAGTTCACCAACTTTATGCTATCCACACAAAAGAAAATCAAGGGATTTTCTTGGTAGTTTACTGCTTCCAAAAAATTTCTCTCCTACCACATATACTGTGTTTCAAAATCTACACTGACCCAGATTCACATATTGCAAGCATCCTAATCTATGGAAAATGTCAGTTAAAAGGAATAAGGCTTGGATGTTTTCATAGTATTAGAAGCTTAGAAGATGCTGAATAACAATATTGATAGAAATAATGCTCTCATAAAAATTTTTATTACTTTTCTTCTGGTTAGGAATATTACCTATACCACACACACATTTATACATACACACGTGTGCATGTATGTGTGTAGTATATATGCTTTTTATAAAGCTTCTAAATAAAATTGGAGAGTATCCAATCCAGGAATCTCTCATGTCAATCTTTATTTTACAAGTGCAAACTTGTATATCACAAGAAATTGTCATTCATCATGACACTTCACATGTACTACATTGTTTTAATAGAAAAATCTGAAGTTTCATTATGTTAATGTTGAGCAATGAAAATAAAACATCATAAAAAAATAAGCACTTTTTGGTGATTGGCTATAGCAATTTTCTATCAGCTTCAAGCACAATAAAAGCACATTGAATGGAAATGGTACGTGTTTTAGGAATCCAGCAAAACCAGAGATGTTTTACTGGATGGATCCCTGGAAATTTAGTGTTAATAAGTGTCCATCCAAATAAAATAGAACTTACCCAATAAACTATGTAATAATTTAATTGCTTCAGAGAAGAATTTATAGAGTGAATCTTCCTGTACACCAATACTGAAAGCAATCTATCCAAATAAGATTTCCTATTCAAAGACATGGACAGAGTGACTCGTTTGAAATTTAATAACTGACATAGGTCAAATTAAAAATAGAGGAATATTACAGAGCAAATGCAACACAGAAGCTCATCAATAACTATTTTGATTTTTTTCCTTGTAAGCAACACAAATATAGAATTTATATACTAACAGAAGAACCATCTAGCATATAATCATTAGGCAGACAAAGAAAACATAGCTACATATACAATGCTATTGTGAATAAGCATAAATATTTTCTGTATACAGTCACATAGCTATGGGAAAAGTAACTAAAAATGTGAAATGGTATAAGAGGGAAATGTAGATTTAGCTTAATATAAAATTTCTTAAGCATAAAAAGTAAATTGCTTTTCTTAGATATCAAAATGCCACATTTAGAAGACTATTTCATTCATATTTTCCCTCCATTGTTGCTTAAAAGCCACTTTATTACAACAATTTCCTTTGAAATGAAACAAATATTTGTCATCTAATGTGGTATGCTAACCAAGAAATAGTATTTAAAATATAACCTCATAATGATCAATATTTATTGAATTGAATTACATTTAATACTTTTATGCAAAAAATATCCTAGAGTAGACCTCTCTATTTGCAGATGTACAAATAAATAGCATACTCTTGCAATGTGCTAAAATTCAAAATATCCATCCCTTCATTTACAAACCACTCAAAAGAAAGGACAGGCAGATTAGATACCAAGCTAACAGTTTCCTTCATTTTTTCCAATAGCTTATTGAGTGAATAAAATTTAGAGAAAACTTTATAAGAGATATTTAAAGATGTTTTAAACTGCCTTTCCTGGGGCAACTGAGCATATTTATTTTGAATATATCCCACCCTTGCATGAAAAATATCTTGAAATATCTTGTAGGTAATACCTTACCTACTGACTCAATTTTACCAGGTTTTGTCTATTTTGTGTCAAAGATTTTAGGTATTGCCCACAACCTGACTTTGCGAACCATGATTAGTCTCTCCTATTCTAATTCCTATTTACCCCAGAACTGTAACTTTCCGTTAACAGCAAAACCTGAAATGAAAACAGTTTGCCAAAACTGGCTTTATAACACCTCTTTTCATACAACTCGGTTTGGTTTGGTTTGGTTTGGCTGTGCCTTTTTAAAAAAATGGCTGATGAGCATTTTGCTGAAAATTTGAATAAACCTTCTAATTAGGCTTTATAGGAAATAGGGCTCTGTATTATGTTCTATATGTTTTATAATACACTGAATCAGATAAAAAATTAATTAAAGGCCTTCTTAAAAGTGAGTTTTAAAATTTGCTTGATTTTCAATAAAATGATATTTGCAAGTTGAAATTAAAAGCTGATTGTTTTTGAAAGTATAAATTTAACAAAGTATTCATTAAAAAATAATAATAATACACTGAATTGCAAGTAATCTATATTTTCCCAGTCTTCTGAGAGTATCCTAGTTGTTACAAACATCACCATCTGACTATTTGTGATTGGCTTTCTTGCCTTCACTTTATATGAATGGGTACTCTTCCACTCCGCAAGAAGACAAGCATTATTGAATTATGACATGTGTCCTCTTTTCAAGAGTTCATATGATCTGGAAATTTTTTTAAAATCACTGTCCACACTGCACGAGTCCCTGCATTTCTTTTCTTTTCAGGACCCCTGGCTCTTTTTTGTCCCAATGGCCCTGCCATTCTGAGGGCAGAGGCAGTTCTTCGGCCACTCCACTGGCACTGCCCACTCCCTTGGACTCACACACCGAGTTCACGCAGATCCCTCTTTGTTCTGCTGTCTGGGCAGACAACACTCACACGACTGTGTAGAATGAAGTGCGAGACTGGAGCTGTGAGCACATAAGTAAAATATTGTTGAATAGTGCCTAAGGAAATAGAAGAACATTATTTTAAATTATCTTGAACATAAAATCCAAGGGAAGATTTGGCAATAGAGCAGCAAAAAAATCTCAAAACCAGTTATTCCTTTTAAATAAAAACAAAAATGAGAAACAGTAACTATTAGAAATCCCACCTGGTGCTTTTCCTGTGTTAATGATGCTTCTTAAATTGCATGTGGGTAAATGGTAATTTTGTCTCACACCATTAAAAACTAATGGAACCCTTGATGATAAGAAATGCCATAGCTAGCTTGTTGGAAAACGTTTAATTAATAAAGTAATAAAATTATTGTAAACTAGTGCAGTTTCAGGGAGAATTCAATGGGATATAAAACAGATAAAACATCCTAGAGAGTTCGTATAGGAAATAAACATTACTCTATAAAATACCATATAAAGTTAAGGGGGTTTGTGTCACATAGAATTAAAATTAGCTATTATACTAATAAAAAAAGATTATTCTTTCAGGGACAAAATGCTAGAGAACAAAGCTTATAAAAAAGCTGTTTTCCATCATTCAAGAAAGTATCTACATTACAAAAAAGGGAGGATTATTGCATTTTCCTATGAGTTAAAACTCAAATTTTAGGCATAGGTATATGTAGAATAACTGAATCCTAAAATTTCCAAACAGTTGGTTAAACATAAAAACTGGAAGTCACTCTTTCTCCTGCCTTTTTTTGGTGGTGGTAAATTCTTTAGATTATCTTTCACATGTTGCTAAGTATACTTTCTCTTTTTCTCAGACCTTGGGACTTCCTCAAAAATCCCAAATGAGGATAATTCCAAACATTTTTGTCATTCATGTGTAAGTAAATCACTAAATAATGAATATTCTAACGGTTAGACCCACTTTTTTCAGTAGAGTAATGTTAATTCATTTTTCTCTGACCTTCCTCAGAGTTTATACTATGCTGTAATGTCCTCAACAAACACTAGGGAAATTTGAGACATCCTGCCAAGAAAACAAGTCTCAATTAAAAAAGGATTTTAAAATTTAACTTATATCAAGGTAGGCAGGTAGTAGGATATGGAGAGAAGTACCCTCATACTTAGCTGGTAGTACAACTTCTAAGTGTTCATTTGAAAATATTTATCAAACTTTAAAATATATATATATAACCTTTGACTCAATAGTTCTACTCCAGGAATTTATCCCAAAGAAGACTAGAAAATGAGCATAAAGATGTAGATATATATATATATATATATATATATATATATATATAGAAAGAGAGAGAGATGTACATAGAAGGTGATAGCAACATTGTTTGTGACAGTTGAAAATTTAGGGAAAAAAGCATTAATAAAGGACTGGTGAAATAAATCATATGTATAAAACTAAAACATTAAAAGTTAGCTCTCTATTACATTTGTATGGAAAAATATTCATTACCCATCATTAATTAAGAAAGGTGACTTATAGAAAAAACTATGTATAATCGGATCCCATTAAAAATAGACATGTATATATATAGAAGGATATGCCCTAAACAATAACCATTGTTTCTAGTGATGGGATCATGGTAGAGTGTAAGGCTCTTTTGATTTTCCATCTTATACATTTCCCTTTTGCTTCTCTTTAGTTTGAAATGAACATTTAGTAAGTTTGTAAGCAAAAATAAAGATATTTCCTTTTTAAAAAATTTAAAAGTCATTTTACTTTCAAAGATGCAGAAGCTAAATAGAATCATCTTGTTCAATTTTCAGATGCCAGGGTCAACTGGCTAGAGTCGATAAAGTGAGGTTTGGGGCTTTTCGGTGAGTTCAATGTTGTCACATTGTCATAACTTACAAACACACTTGAATTTTTGGGACCAAAAATCATGCCTGGAGAAAGAAATGAAATGCCCAATATATGTGTCATATATCTTCATACACTTTCAGATAGAATGGTAAGAAAGTTCATTTCAGAATTGCATTAACATTTCTTTGCTGGTTGCTACATTCACTTTAGAAGCATACTATCAAATACATTTGGAATTGTTTCGTGATTTCATTCTGTAATTCAGTAATGAAATGTGATCATTATTTTAAATGATGTCTGAAAAGTTCAAAGACCAGAATCAATATCTCTCCATTGTTTTGGTTGACCTATCAAAGTCACCCAGCACCAGCAACTAAACTGTGCAACTGACTCCCAAGGAAAATTAACCAAGGTACATGGTTAATCACTGGTCACAGAGCATAGGCTTTCTAAATCTATTTACCCAACAGTGCTAAAGATATCATTAGATAATGCATACAATCATTTGAGGATATTTTATACCTTGGATTTAAGAAACTTTAGCTCTCCCGATGTTGCCATTTAGAAATTCATGAATCCCAGGTATATGCTTCGATGTGCATAAGCTGCCAGTCGTTCAGGTTACCACTGAGCATATCCCAGCACCATTGGTTCTAGGAATTAGCCATAGGCATTACAGAAAAGCCTTTGTGACCCTTCATAAAGCCCCTTTCTCTTCCATGTTCACACCAAATTAGTCATCAAGATCAGGCATTTCTATCTTCTTAATGTCCCTCTCATCTTTCCTCTTATTCATCCATATCCATAATCTTAGCTCAGGCCAGAGCCATTTCTCCCCTTGCTTTCTGAACTCACTAGCCCTACCCTTACTTCCTTCTAACCCATTCTCCTGATTGGAGTTTCTAAAAACTGATCAGATCACATGACTCTGCTGCTTAAAAATCTTCTGTGAATTCAGGATGCACCCCTAAAGTCCAACCTCCTTAAAAGCAAGATCTTTGAGGATCTGGACCTTGCTTTCCTCCCCAGCACTGTCACTTGTCCCCTTTTCCACAACTCTAGCCATGTTACATGTTTATCATTCCTATAGTGCACCAGGCTTTCTAATGCTCGCTCATGCTTCCGCACATATTGCTACTCTGGCAGCCTTCCTTCCCTTCTTTGCTCAGCTCACTGTTCTTACTCATCCTCCAAGTTCAGGTATGAGTTTCTCCAAAAAGCATCCCTTGAATGGCTTCTCCACCAATATGGAGACTAAGTGCCCCTGACAGCCCATAAATTCATGATGAAGGTATCCTGCCCTTATCATATTATATTTTAGTAATGTGTTTTCTTTTCTTTGTCTTACAAGACTTAGACCCTCTTGAAGGCAGAAATAGGTCAGGCATATCCTTGACACATTAATCTCAAAATTTTGTAGACTGAATAAGTGAATGGTGAATCAATGCAGAATGTATCCAGGAAAACTACAAATAGCCAAATATTTTCACTGCTAATTCAGAACTGAAAATCTTTACTAATTTTGCTACCCATTTACTCAACCAACCTTTGGCACTCTGGTTGACCAAAGTCATAAAAAAAAACAAAATGTCAAGTTAGAAAGCAAGTACCCTCCTGGTAACATTTACAGGTAGAATTTGGCATCAAAATATTATGGAATCCAGGTGAAACCCCAATTATATAAAATGGTTTTGTTTTATATCTGATGTGTGGCTCTTGTTGTTTCATATAATGGTGCTCCTAGTGACACAATCACACAAAAATATGTCCTCAATTTAGATTACTGAACTGGAGGGAGTCTCATTCTGTTGTAAAATGTCTAGATCGACACATGATTTGAATAGTAACAGCAGCTTTATGGTGTCATGAAGTGAGTTAACACAATATCACATGATATAGCTGTGGATTTGAAGGAAATAATAGCAACAGGCAGACAGAAAGCCCAGCCTGGCCATAAAAAAAACAAGGAAGAATAGAGGAAACTTAACAGTAACGATCAACCAAGAGGGTAAGAGAAAAGGTGATACAAAGGGCAGCTGCATACAGTAGAAAGGAGTCCGGACTAGGAGTAGGGGGTATGTTTGAATGCTGACTCCAATCTGTAAAATGGGCATATCCTCACAAAAACTGCCAGCTTCAAATGTGTGTTTCTAGCGGGGCTGGGGGTGGGTAGGTTTCAAGGATACAGGTGAAGATACAGAATGATAATTCTTTTAATAGCCATTTAAACATTGTAAGGTACAACATAAATACAAGAGGTTATTATCATTAAATAATAATATAATTGTCAAAGTGTCGAAGAGACATGGTTGGAAAAGATTAACGTCAACCTACAGATTTTTCATTTTACAACTTCACCTGAAAACACATTAGTCTTTCTCATCTCAAAAATTTTTTTTTAATTGAACTTAACTTTTCATCCACATCTAACTGTTTTGAACTGCCTTCTCTCTGATTTCCTTCAGAGCCAAATACCTCAAATGAACCATCTAAAATGCTTTATTATTTCCCAATGCATTGAAGCTTTGGACCCCACTACTCTGGCAGTTTTGCCTAATGGATGCTTCTCAGGCTTCCTCTTACTTTAGTCCTCACTTTTTTCTTATTGACACGCTCTCCTTTGACTCTCATTTTTTCCTGGGTTTCCTCCCACAACTTTGACCATTCCATCTCAGCCTTCTCCACCAGCCGTCTTCTTCTGTTTGTCCCTGAAGGGCAACCCAGCACCACCAGGCACACACACGCTGCCAGCTGGGAGGTG
>PVKH010001607.1:0-29913 GCA_004027955.1 Chaetophractus vellerosus
AGGGGCCAGCTGTAGCCCAGTGGATAGGGCACCGGTTTACCACATGGGAGGCCCTGGGTTCAGTTCCCAGGCCCTCTTCGAGCAGGCAGACCATCTTGAGAAGGCAAGCTGCCATGGGTGGGGCAAAGCCACTGTGGGCAGGGCAAAAAGTCACCACAGGCAGGGCAAAGCCACCACGGGCAGAGCAAAGCCACCACAGGCAGGGCAAGTCACCATGAACAGGGCAAGTCACCCGGGAGAAGGACAAAGCCACCCAAGAGCAGGGCAAGCCACCTGCGAGCAGGCAAGGCCACCACATGGTAAGCTGATTAGGTGGGTCACCACAGTGGGGCGAGACAAGCAGACACAGAAGAATGCAAAAATGAACACAGCAAAGAACAAGCAGAAAGGGGGGATATGTAATTAAAAAAAGCATAATACAAAGATACAATAGTCAGAACTGCATGGTATTGGCACAAGCATAGACATATTGACCTAAGGATCTGAAATGAGAGTTCAGATATAAACCCACACATATTCAGCCAAATAACATATAAGAAGGCCACCAGGCCTACTCAACTGGGACAGTACAGTCTCTTCAACAAATGGTGCTTGGAGAACAAAATATCCATATTCAAAAGAATGAATATCTCTATCTCATGCCCATTACAAAAATTAACCCAAGACAGATCAAAGATCTTATACTTGTAAAATTAAAACTTAGCCTAATAACATCTATTGACTAAGAGCTACCTCCTGAATACCTCCTTGTTACTCAAATGTGACCCCTATCTAAGCCAAACTCAGAAAATAAACACTACCTTTCCCCTGTCATGGGATATGGCTCCCAGGATTGTGCCTCCTTGGCACAGAGGGATTGATACCAATCACCAAGCAGTGATGCAATTGGAAAAATACCTTGATAACTAAATTTTTATTTTATTTTTTATTTATTTTTTTTAAAGATTTATTTATTTTATTACATATCTCCCCTTCCCCCCATTGCGGCGATGTGCCGAGACTTGGTCACTGCGCAGGCGTGGCTTTCCCCACTTGTGGGTGGCTTCTGCTTCTATTCACGGCCGGGTATCAGTTCGCGGGTGGCTGGCTGCGCTCCATTCGCGGGTGACCTGCCCTGCCTGTGGCGGCTTTTGCCTGTCAATGGCAGCTGATAACTAAATTTTTAAACATGCAATCAAACATTCTGCTTTTATCTGAAAGTTTAATACTGTTTCCAACATTTCCTTGTACCATCAATTATGAGCTTATGAGTGACAGTGTGGAGTGAATCAGGTGCTTCCTCAATAGTCTCCAGTTTTTTCATCATGTCAGCTTTTTTGGGCATATTAAATCAGATGTTCCTCATGCATTTACTTTTCACCTCACGAAATTTCATTTGTCCTAAATCTGCTGTTTTCTTTGTACTTCTGAATTGATGCCATTTTTATTCCCATTTCTGTAGTGTTAGTGAGTTTATGAAGCAATACAGTAAAGATGCTTTATTTAAGCCTGCCATTTAACCAGTCTTCTGGCTACATTTCTAAGGCTACATTGAAAGCACACTAAAACTACATTGTCAAAGACATCAGAGATTAAAGCTCCCAAACTGGATCTGTCCCTTTCTACTCAGATGAGCATGTACGTGAGGCCCAAAACCCTGCAAATAGTCTATTTAAACCAGAATATTTGCTGATTGAACTCATGGCCATTTTTGAGCATCTGGCTAAACTTAGCATGGTGAAAGTCAACATGAATGAGATATAGGATATGACCCTAAGAGTTTTTACTCTAATTATACAGATAATCATGTACACTGAGACTGGCACCATCTTAGGAATTATTTACCTATCACAGTGCCTCACTCTTTATTTAGGCACTGTGATAGGTAAATAATCTCACCCTCATAAGCATTGTCTGCACAAAGCATCATTGGCTCTGATATAAGTAACACATAACTGGGAGGAAGTATTTCACTATTACAAGGTGTCAGCTCTGTCAAAGAAAGAGTCATACTTAGGTCTCTCTGAATCCAAAATTGATTTCTTTAACTGTGATATTAAGCAGAGATATAAGGTATATGTTATCATACAATTTTGTACAAGGTTCTTTCAAGACTTTCAATTTATGTGAGAGAAATCCAACCTTGTGAAACTAGCCTGAACCAGCCTACACTAAAATGTGTAAATCTCATAAATTATGCATGTTTCTTACTTCATGTGTGGCTGGATAAAGGTCAAGTTGTGTCATTGGAGTTGTGTCTCCCTTCCCCCTTTTTCTCTGTTTGGTTCTCCCAGGCTTTAGTCTCAGATAATCTCTCCCTTATTTAGTGAAAGGAGGACCACCTGAATGCCTAAATTTAATCATATAAACTCAGTAACTCCAAAATAAAAGGAAATTAGTCTTTTCTTGGTCTTTTCTTCTACAATAAAAAAAAATCTGTACTAATCACTGTCATCAGATGTTAGTACATGCTAATAAAAGAGGACTATGTTTTTGAGGTGGACAAGTTATTCCCATGCAAATGATTTATACTGTGATCCCTTCGTCAGCAAACCTCCAGTGAGAAAAACAGCACAGTATGCAATCATATATAAGATATTTAATACAGAATAATTTATAAAGATATTGCAAGGTGGAAAGAACAAAAACTTGGTGGCAAGAACTTATAAAAGCTAATCACTGCATAAAATAACTACCACCCTTAGGAATGGTGAAAGAGGCAGCTTAACCAAGGTTTTGAATCCCATAGCAGAATCTCTATAGGATTGCAAATGGATCATGGATGAATGGGTCCTCAGGGCTGGCCTAAGATAGTTTTGGATGACATAGTATTTAATACCAGTTGATCCAAGGTCACAGGCTTATTCTTATATATCCATCTCTCTGAAGCAGTGGCCATGATACAGGCTTAAGTTGTAGTAGAATTCATGCCTATTGGCTCAAATTTTCCTTAAACATCCAGATAGTGGTTTTGCTAAAGCTCTGCAGGAAAGAAAGACAAACACATACTTGGAATCATCTCTGGGAAGACCTACTACTGGCCCTTCAAAGATATAAGATCACAATACAGCAACTTGAAACCAAGTCCTGGAGGAATAATGCCACATCAGGTCCTTAGGTTTGGTCTTGGTTGCTGACATTTTGGAAATCCAGAGGCAGCAGTAGCTATATCTGCCTAGAAAAGTCACATTCCATGCTTTTGGATGGATGAGTAGCCTCCATTTCTGCCACCATGAAAACGTTGTTCATGCATACATTGTATCAATTCTTCATGACTGGTGAGGAAGACTGGCTATTAACAATTGGCTAATCCACTTTTCTCAAGTTTGTTTTAAGTGTCTATTCTACGGTGATTACTTTCTGAAGGGCATTAACCTGTGATACAAAAATATTTAGACTTTATGCACACTACAAAAAACCCAAATACATGTTTCTATTTAATACCACCTTGTATTTGACATTTCACCTTTTTTACTTCCATACTCCTGACCAGCCTGCCAATATATCAGCCAATACCTGCAATTTGTAGAGTCTTATAGCAGATTGCATCTTTTACCACTAAAAGTGAATAACAGGTAACATACAGTGCCATTTATTAGGAAGATTTTATCCTCTCTTCTGCCTTTCAAGGACACCCTTGAGTAATTTTTCACCTTTTACACAAATGCAGTAGACAAATCCATAAATCTAGCTTAGGATATTTACTTCTCCTTTCAGCTGGTCATACTGAAATAAAGATATGGCCATAGTCACAAGTCTGGGAAGCCATGTTTGTGCAACAATGTTGTATCTCACAGAAGTCTGGGCCACACATTCATGTAGCATACTGATGACCTCTGGTTCCATTTGGATTGAACCTGAAGGCACTATTTCCATCTGCTGGTCCCAAATGACATATGAATTCAAGGTCTGAATGAACCCAGATTTTAATGGGAAGTTATAGATGTGTGCTCAATTGGTATCTCTTGATCAAACATGGGCTATCAAGGCATCAAACCATTGAAGAAGCTGTTGCTTAAAAGGCATATAATGTTTCAACCATGCATGACATTGCCTTGTTTCAGGAACTCAGGAGACTTACAGGGAGATTGTTTCTGTTTTTTTTTTTTTATATAAACTCCACATGGCAACTTTTCCCACCACTGACAACTGCAACAGTGTGAAGTCTGCTGGATCATATGGCCCAAGTACAAGGCTGTAGAGATAGCGCCTGTAGGGCCCTTTCCCTTTTTGAGCTCCACTCACACCAGGCAGATTTCCATGTCACCCAGTGCATGGCTGAGAGTGGTATTCCTGAGAATGGAACTGGTTTCCTCCATAATCCTAGAGGTCCCTTAGGTACTGCCACCCTCTTTCTGATAAAGGCTGCAACAAAGAGCATTCTGTTTTTTATTTTGGACAGGATGTTCTAAGATTCCTCAGTCCACAGGAAACTTTCTTTAAGTGCAAAATAATAAGTTAACACATTAAGGAATATATATTCTTTCTTATCAGAGAAGTTGTGGGTTTACAGGAAAATTATGAATAAAGTACAGGATTACCATATAATGCCCGTATTATTGACATCTTGCATTGGTTGATACATTTATTACAATGGATGAAAAAGCACATTTTTATAACTGTACTATTAACAATAGCCCATGGTTTAATTTAGGGTTTACTGTTGGTGTTGGCAGTTCCATGGATTTTTAAAAATTTATAATATATATATATATATATATATATATATATATATATATATATACACTAAAATTTGCCCTTTTAACCACATTCAAATATATAATTCAGTCCTGTTAATTATGTTCACAATGTTGTACTACCATCACCATGATCTATTACCAAAACTTTTCCATCATCCCAAATAGAAACTCTGTTCATTTTAAGCCATAACACTCTATTTCCTGCCACATCACCACCCTTTATAACCTATGGTCTAAATTCTGATTTTATAAGTTTGCATAGTTTAATTAGTTCATATTAGTGACATCAATAATATTTATCCTTTGGTGTCTGGCTTATTTCACTCAATATAATGTCTTCAAGATTCATCCATGTCATTGCCTGGATGAGGGCATCATTCCTTTTTAGGGCTAAAAAAAACATTTCATTGTGTATATATACATTTTTTTGTTTATACATTCATCAGTTGATAGACACTCAGGTTGCTTCCATCTTTTGGAAATTGTGACTAATGCCACTTGGAACCTCAGTAAGCAGATATTTGTTTGAATCCATGCTTTCAATCATTTTGGGTATATACCTAGAAGTGGGATTACCAGGTCATATGATAATTCTATACTTAACATTCTAGAAATTGCCAAACTAACTTCTACAGTGGTTGCACAAATTTACAATCTCACCAGCAAATAACGGGTGTTCTTATTTCTATATATCCTCTTCAATACTTGTAACCCTCCATTTTTTAATAGAAGCCAAACTACTGGGTGTGAAATGTTAACCTCATTGGGGTTTTAATTTGCATTTCCCTTATGGATAATGATGTTGAGCATCTTTACAGGTGCTTTTGGGTCATTAGTATTTCTTCTTCATTTAAATGTCTATTCAAGTTTTTCACTTACTTTTTAATTGGGTTGTTTGTCTTTTTGTTGTTGTTGTTGACTTGAAGGATTTCTTTATATATTCTGGATATTTAGCCCTTATCAGATATGCAGTTTCCAAATACTTTCCAATGTTCTGCTCACTTCAGAAGCACATATACCAAATATTTTCCAATGTATAAGGTGTTATTTTACTTTCTTGATAGTCCTTTGAGGCATACAGGTTTTAATTTTGATGAGTTACCATTTGTCTATTTTTTCATTTGTTGGTTGTGCTTTTTTTGTTAAATGTTAGAAACCATGGCCTAGCTCTAGGTCCTGAGGAAAACACATGGAGGCCGACAAAACACAGGCATGATTTAATTGTTTGTGGGTCCACCGGCCCTATTGGTTCAACTTTTACATAATATCAATAACCAACCAACCATCCTACCCAGAGATATCCTACGACCTCCATGATATTTCTAGAATCTCCCATAAGGGAGAGGGCATGAGTAGACAAGAGCATTCATTTTCCCATCACTTTATGTTCTAAATTCTAACATTAATTTTGTTTTCTACTCATGATTTTATCTCCTGGACTTGCAGTCCTCCTTCTACCTGATTACCCAAACATATGATCAAAGCTCCCTCCTTCAATCTCCAAAACACTACTATGTATGGGGTCAATGTAAACTATAACTTTCCCACAGCTTTATGGACACTGGAGGATAATGACAGCATGTTACTACACCAGACGCCAAGCTCAGGGTGAAATGCAGTTTCTAAACCCTCATCGACCATTTGAACCCAGAGACCTATTACTGACCATGTATTTTTGGGGTACTGGACTAATATCAAATTGCTGATCTCTTTTATTACCTGTATTATTTATGATTCTCCATGGAAACAGAACCAACAGGAGATAGCTGTAAATACTATGACATTTTATAAAAATAGTCTAATATGGCTGTGAGGATGCATAAGTCCAAATTCCATAAGACAGGATGCAAGCTGACAGTGCCGATGAAGGTTTCTGATGAATTCCCCAGGAGAAGCTGGCTGAAGTAGAAAAGATAATACTTATGACTGCTGAAATCATCACCTCTCCCTTTAAAGCCATTAACTTATTACATCTTAAGTTGACTGTAGATGCAATCAGCCATAGAAACAATCAACTTGCTGATGATTGAAGCCCATGAAATATCTTCACAGCAACAATCAGGCCAGTGCTTGCCCAGCTGAATAATGGAGTACCATCACCCACGTAAGCCAACACATGAACCTTACCATTACATCATTCATTCTCATATTCTCTAAAGTACAAGCACCAGCAAGCTTTCCAAATTCATTGTATTTTATTTTGCAGGATAACTCAGTTTTGTATTTCAGACTATCATTTTTATACTAAACTAACCCTAAAAATCACTTCCTTCCCACAAAAGGAGCCATCAACCTGTTTTTATGATTTAAAAAAAGAGCAGAATTGAGAGTATTCAAGTCTCCTCCTGGAAAAAAGCATAGTCAAATTTCCAAACAGAAGTGTTTTATCCTATATCATGACTATTGAAATGAAAATAATAAAATAAAACAAAACAAATTATACCATAAAGTGTAATAGGGTTGAACTCAGGACCTAGATTTGCTCTAGGCTTTTTCATTGAAAGCTGTATGACTTTACACTAGGATTGACCCTTCAGGGTTTCATTTCACTATCCCAACAATAAACATATATTAGCCATCTATTATGCCTATGTTTAGGTGTAAATAAAAATAAAAAACACTTTGGTAACAAAGCAAAGTGCATTTTATTACTTCAGCAAATAAGAATGATTCTTGACAGTACTTATGGAACATTTTATCTGAAACAATGGCATTTAATGGAGACATACTCCTGCTTAGTGGAGGGTGGAAACACAAGAGTGGAGTAATATAGTTTGATTCATGCTTTAAATTGCACATTACAACAGGCATACAAGAGTAGACCCCCCTCAATGAAAAAATGTCTCATTACTGTTTTATTAATCAATCATTGAAGAATGATACATCATATTCCAGGAGAAAAAATATTTGAAACTGAAAATGAAAAAACAGATATAATAAATTCCTTCATTGATTTTATTCTCAAATAGGAAAGAGGCAAGAAAGAGAAAAAAGTATGCAAATGGTGAGGAAAAGAAGATTTACTCTAAAGAAAGTGGAAAAAATTTGGGAGAGTTGTCTCAAATTTCCTTTACCTTGATAATAAAGAAATAGGATAAGATAACTGCAATCAAATATATTCTAATTAACACAGTGGGACTACTTGTCCAGAAACTACCAGCACAAGAGGTGCTGATTATGATCAAAACTTTCTCCTAATCAGGGTTTGGCTCATAGCAAGTTTAACATCTTTATTTCTAAAGCTGTAGACTAAAGGATTCATTATGGGAACCACATTAGTGTAAAAGACAGATGAGATTTTTCCCTCATTCATAGACCTGTCAGAAGATGGCTGGAGATACATAAATGAACATGATCCAAAGAACAGTGAAACAGTAGCTATGTGGGAACTGCAAGTGCGGAAGGCTTTGGACCTGCCCTCCATAGAATTCATGTGGAGAATGCTGGAGAGAATGAAACCATAAGAGATAAAGATAGTGACACTGGGAATGAAGATGTTGATGCCACCCAAAATGAAGACCACCAGCTCATTGACATAGGTGCTCGTGCAGGAGAGCTGGAGCACAGGGAGGATGTCACAGAAATAATGGTTGATGGTGTTGGCATCACAGAAGGTCAGTCTCAGCATACATCCAGTATAGGCCATAGCACCAGAAAATGCCATCAAATATGGACCAAAAATAAGATTTGAGCACACTTTAGGGGACATGGCAATGTTATATAAGAGTGGATTACAAATGGCCACATAACGATCATAGGCCATAGATGTTAGCATATAGCACTCAGAGATGGCAAAAAAGCAGAAGAAATAGAGCTGTGTCATGCAACCCTGGTAGGAGATAATATTCTTCTTGGATAAGAAGTTCATCAGCATTTTGGGTGTAAAAACAGAACAATAACAAAGGTCTATGAAGGACAAGTTAAAGAGGAAAAAATACATCGGGGTGTGAAGGTGGGAACTCAGCCCAATCAGAGTTATCAAGCCCAAGTTTCCAAGCACGGTGATAATATACATTGCTAGAAAAAGGACAAACAGAGGGAGTTGGAGGCCTGGGTGGTCTGTTAATCCCATCAGAATGAATTCAGTCACAAAAGAGCCATTTCCAGGAGCCATTCTGCTATGGGAATCTGTGGGGACAGGAAAAATTGCTTACATTAGAGTATAACCCAATTCTTCCCATGATATCTCCTCCCACATGAGTGTGTTATGCAGTGGAAATGTCTGAGACTAGCCTAACACGGACCCATAGTGTTTGACCTTACACTTGATAGAAAATTTCCCTTATTTGAGTCTTCAAAGGTATTTATAATAGAGAGCATCCACAACTTACCATACAGTGTGAAGACAAGTCCTGCCATGGGAAAACATGACAGTTGGAAAATCGAGGAAAAGTGAGAAGGCTATCCCCTCAAACCGATTCTTCAACCTGATTCACTTGCATTTCAGGGTTACTCAATATTGGATTCAAACCAGTATTTTTTAATTCCTGGATTTCCATTTTAAAATAAGGAGGTCATATGCAAATGTAAATCAGGAACTCACCCTCTTTAGGCCAGAACGGTTCTGAGCTTCCTGAGTGCTGTTTTTTCACCCAGGAGGCTTTCAAAGAGCAATTTCTAACTGTGATTTTGGTAGCTTTGTTTTAAGAAGTTGCAGGAGAGATGTAATTTCCAATAATACTTTGGAAATCATTTGGAGCTATAGATCATAATTTCTGATGTTATCTGTGATTCCCCTCAACCATCAGATAAAAATGAACATTCATTTAATGAAGTTATGAAAGGTTTAAAATTGGTTTAATAATACAATGCCCTTGGTTATAAACAGATTAGATATGTGCTCACTCTTTTCTCCAGGGAACAGATTCAGCATGTAATAAGGACATACTGGGATTGTAGTTATACCCTAGACTATGATGTCTCTTTAGTTCTTGGTGACTCAACATTTTCCACAACATTCACTTTACTCTAGGGATTGTACATCCCCCAATGCAGAGTTAAAATGGAACTCCCATATCCCTACCCCATCATGATCTCTGAAGTGATTTATGCCTGTTGTACTGTTTTCTTTCTTTCTTTGCATATCGTAAGGATTATTCCACATGGGTTCTGCCCACAGTCCTCATTATTTCTTTATTAGAAAATTCTCAGGATTATGGTAACTGATTTCAGTTATTGTCTCTTCTGGGATATTTCCACAAAACTTTTTAATGTCCTGGCTTCCTTCCAATGTCTTTATTTCTAAACACCTACTGGTTATTTCTACCTTAATTTCCTTTGAGTTCTTAAACATAACATTTCAATAACTATGGTCATCCATTTCTTCTGATCTTAATAGCTAATAATTCAGGTTCTGGATTTAGAGTGTGTGTGGTTGAGGCCTACCCACCCCATAATTAGAATCTCTAACACCTCGGGCAAGTTACTTAAACTCTCTCTGCCTCAGAGAGTTTGCAAGTTAGGGATGGGAATAATTGCATTTTTTCTTTATGTTGTGACATTTAATTGAGCTAATATAAGCCAAGTGCTTAAAACAATGCAGGGTATATGTTAAATAAATAATAAAAGTCACCTGTCATGACTTAAGTTCTCATACCTTCCAGTAGATTTTCCATCATAACACTCATTAGACATCAATTTTTACATTGATTTCTATACTCTTCTATTATCTATAAGCCCTGTATGGACAGAGATTGCTTCTATCTTATTTACTACTTTCAGAATAAATTGAATCAGAGTAGAAGCAATGGAAAAATATTCTCATCCATTTAAGTATTTTGAGCACATTAAGTATTGTATAAAACCCAATCTTTCTCAACAAATATAAGGAAAAAGATTTTGGAGAAAGTTTACATTTCAGAGAAAACATTGGTGTAATGAACAATGAACTCTTGTCAGGTAAAATAGATTATATTTCAAATTTAAGGTTTCAATCTCCACAAACTGTCCCTCTCATCATAATAAATTACAGATTTTCTGATCAGAATTTAACATATTGGAGAAAGAAAATCCCCAAGACATTTATCTATCAAAATAGTGTACTTTCAAAAATTTTGCATTGCATGAATTATCCCTAAAAAATGTTATCACTAATAAAGTTTCTAGTGTCACATTACCAAATGCTCAATTAAAAGTTCAATTAAATAAGAGCTTATTTTTCTCACATAACAATAAATATGGAGGCAGAGTGTCATAACATTGGCTCAGCTACTTAAAACTTTAATTAAGATATGAGGCTCTTCCATTCCACTATCCTCACATTTTTTGCCTTATACCTCATGCCTGTTACTTCCTGGTCACAAAATTTCAGTCATAGCTCCAAGAATTATATCTTCACACAACTATATTCAAAGGACAGGGCAAGAAAATTAGAAAAAAGAGTGACCCTCATTTGCCTTCCGCTGTACCTGACAAAGGTTTTACAAAAGCGAATACCTGACTTCCCTTTGTGTTTCTTTAGTTAGAATCATGCCACCTGGCTAACATTTGCTGTAAAGAAAATTAGAAAAACTTGTATCTCCCATGTCTAGCCTCTATCATGTGAAGGGGATTTTGAGAGAGGGCAACAATAGGAGGCACCAGCAGTATAAAGAAGTTTGTAAAATATGTTTGTAATAAGAAATTGTGTTTATTCACTTTATGTGTAATATACATGTGATCATTTTATAAAATAAATTTGTTATTTAAAGCTTTAAATAAATGAACCTAACTCTGGATAATCAACTCATCATAGAAATATATTTGCATGTATACATGGAACATAAATATACACATATATATACATGTCTATATTTACACACACACTACTTATAAACAGTGATGACAGGACATCATGCTCTACATATAAATAAAGGGTTTCCTTGTTAGTCAAAAAGCATCAGATTCTCTTGATCCTGTCAAGCTGCAAAAAATAAGAAATGCCTCCAATCACAATACAATAATTTGTACTGCAACACTTATGGTAACTTTTCATGAGGGGTGAGGATCCCTGAAGAGAAAACCTGGAACAATTGGGCACTGAATTTCTCATGTGTAAGAGTAAAGATTAAGTATCCTGGAATTTCAATTTTAGTTCTTTTTTTTTGGAAGGTTCTATTTTTGATGCTGCTTCTTTGCTATCTATTTCTTATTTAGAAACTTCTCAATGTATATTATGTGGTTTTGAACCTGATAGACTCACTAAATTAGGAAAGAAAAGGGAAATTCATGAAGCAACCTATTGTATAAGGATCTAAAGTTAAGATAAATAAGTCATGATAACTGAATTTTAAACACCCCATTTAAAAAAATATATTTTTATTACAGAAGTTGTGAACCTACAAAACAATCCTGCACCTGTGTAGAAACCATACAATAACACTTCACCAACACACCACACTGCTATGGGACATTTATTACAGATTATGAGATAGTATCAGACTATTACCACTAACTCTAGTCCATGGCATACATTTTGCATATTTTTCCATACCACGTATTATTAACACAGTACAGCTCTGGCATTGAGGCAGACTATTATAGTATTGTGGTTTAATATAGTCCATTGGTTACATTAATTGTATTTTTCCCATGCTTCTCCACATTCCTACCACCCTGCAATAACGACGTACTTTCATTCTTGTTCACAGAAGGACATTCTTGCATTTGTACTATTAATCACTATTCTCATTCACCTCTGGGCTTACTGTCTTATTTAGTCTCTAAATTATTCTCTAGCTTTCTTTCAATTGAGATTTACATCCCTAGACTACAATTTTCAGCCACAATCCCATTTATAAACCAGCTGCTACTCACTATAATGTGTCAACCTTAACTCTATCCATTTCCACACATTTACAGTCAAGTTAATTAAAAGTTCTACATTCATTAAGCATCAGTATCTCTTCTGCAGCCCTCCTTTTTATTTCTTAATAATTTATATCTAGGTTTTACCTCCATGCATTTTTTTATTCACATTTAGTTGAATAAATGCATTTAGTTCATGCATTTAGTTCAGTGAGACCATGCAATATTTCATCCTTTCATGTATGGCTTATTTAACTTAGCATAATATCTTCAAGATTCATCCATGTTATCATATGTGTCCCACTTTCATTTCTTCTTACTACAGCATAGTATTCCATCATATGTATATACCACATTTTGTTTATACATTCCTTGGTGGATGGATATGGGTTGTTTCCATCTTTTGGCAAATGTGAGCAATGCCACTATGATCATTGGTGTGCACATGTCTGTTCATGTCACAGTGTTCAGTTCTTCTGGATATATTACTAGTTGACGAATCATTGGATAATATGGCAGTTCTATATTTAGCTTCCTGAGGAACTGCTGAACTGTTTTCCACAGGGGCTACACCATTTAACAATCCCACCAACAGTGCAGGAGTGTACCTATTTCTCCACATCCTCTCCAGCACTTACTGTTTTCTGTTTTCATTTTTTAAAAATAATGGCTATTCTATGCAGCATGAGATGATATCTCATTGTCATTTTGACTTGCATTTCCCTAATAGCTAGTGATATTGAACATTTTTTCATGGGCTTTTGGCCATTTGTATTTCCTCTTTGGAGAGATGTCTAAATCTTTTGCCCATTTTTTAAATTGGATTGCTTGCTCTTTTTTTGCTGAGTAGTATAATCTCTTTAAATAGAACGGAAGTCAAACCATTATCAGATAAGTGGTTTCCAAATATTTTCTTTCTTTGAGTGGGCTGTCTTTTAACATTCTTGATGAAGTCCTTTGAATCACAAAAATGTTTAAGTTTGAGGAGGTCCCATTTATCCATGTTTTCATTCATTGCTCATACTTTTGGTGTAAGGTTAAAGATGCACCACCTACCACCAGGTCTTGATGATGTATTCCTACATTTTCTTCTAGAAGCTTTATGGTTCTAGCTTTTTTATTTAGATCTTTGATCTATTTTGAGAAAATTTTGTATAAAGTGTGAGATAGGGGTCCTTTTTCTTTCTTTTGGCTGTGGATATCCAGTTCTCCCAGCACCATTTGTTGAATAGACTATTCTTACCCAGCTGGGTGGGTTTAACAAGCTTGTCAAAAATCACTTGGCCATACATGTGAGGGTATGTGTCTGAACCATCAATGTGACACCATTGGTCTTTGTGTTATCTTTATGCCAGTACCATGCTGTTTTTACCACTGTAGCTAGGTAATATGATTTAAAGACTGGAAGTGAGAGTCCTCCAAGTTCACTTTTCCTTTTTAACATGTTTCTGGCTATTTGGGGCCCCTTACTCTTCAAAATAAATTTGACAATTGTGATTCCATTTGTTTAAAAAATTATCATGGAATTTTTTATGGGGATTGCATTCAATCTGTATATAAATTTGGGTAGAATTGACAACTTAATGATATTTAGTCTTCCATTCCATGGGCATGGAATGTTCCTCTGATTATTTTGGTATTTTTAAAATTTCTTTAAACCATGCACTGTAGTTTTCTGAACAAAACTGCTTTACATGCTTTGTTAAGATTATTCCTAAACATTTTATCTTTTAGTCACTATTATAAGTGGAATTTATCTCCTGGTCTTCCTCTTCAAATCACATATTAATAGTATATAGAAATACCACTGATTTTTGCATATTGATCTTGTATCCTGACACTTTACATAGAGCATTTATTAGCTCTAGCAGCTCGGTTGTAGATTTTTCCATACTATGTATAGGATGATATCATCTGTGAAGAGCAAAGTTTTACTTCCTCTTTTCCAATTTGGATACCTTTGATTTCTTTCTTTTTTTTTTCTCCTAATTGCTCTAGCTAGAATTTCTAGCAGTATATTGAACAACAGTGGTGAACAGTGGGCATCCTTGTCTTCTCACTGACCTAAGAGTGAAGGCTTTAATACTTTCACCATTGTGTACAATGTTAGTGTGCATTTTCACATGTCTTTTATCATGTTGAGAAAGCTTTCTTCAATTCCTATCTTCTGTAGTATTTTTATAAAGAAAGGATGCTGTATTTTATGAAATGCCTTTTCTGCATCAATTGATAGGACCATGTGATTTTTCTTCCTTGATTTATTAATGTAGCATATTATGCTGATTGATTTTCTTGTGTTGAACCACTGGCATGCCTGGTATAAAACCCAGTTCATTATGATCAATAATTCTTTCAATATGTTGCTGGATTTGATTAGCAAGTATATTGTGGAGGATGTTTGCATCCATATTCATTATTGAAATGGGTCTGTAATTTTCTTTTTTCATAATATAATTACCTGGCTTTGGAATTAGGGTGATATTGGCTTCTTAGAATGAGTTTGGTACTGCTCCTTCTTTCTCAATGTTTTGGAAGAGCGTGAGTAAGATTGGTATTGAATTTACATGGAATGCTTAGTAGAACTCACCTGTAAAACCATCTGGTGCTGGACTTTTCATTTTTGGGATTTGTTTGATGACCATTTCCATCTCTTTACTTATGATTGGTTTGTTGAGGTCTTCCATGTCTTCTAGGGTCAGTGTAGGTTGATAATATGTTCCTAAGAATTTTTCCATTTCATTTACATTGTCTACTTTGTTGGCACACAGTTGTTCATAGTATCTTCTTATGATGTCTTTCATTTCCATGGTGTCAGTAGTGATGTCCCAGAATTCATATTTTATTTTATTTATTTTTGTCTTCTCTGTTTATTTCTTTGCCAGTACAGTGAAGTGCTTGTCAATTTTGTTAATCTTCTCGAAGAACCAACTTTTGGTTAATTCACTCTATTGTTTTTTTCGGTGTTGTTGTTCTCACTTTCATTTATTTCTGCTCTGATCTTTATTACTTCATTCCTTGAACTTGCTTTGGGAATAGTTTGCTGTTTCTTTCCTAGTTTCTCCAGGTGTGTAGTTAGGCCATTGCTTTTAGATCTTTTTTTTAAAGCATTGATTGCTATGAATGTCTTGCTCACCCTTGACTTCACTGCATTCCATAGGTTCTGAAATATTGTGTTCTTATTTTCATTTGACTTGAGATATTTTTCTCTCAAAATTTCTCCTTTGACTCACTGATTATTCAAGTGTGTTGTTTAATCTCCATGTATTTGTGATTGTTCCCTTTTCCTGCTTCTTGTTGATTCCCAACTTTATTCCATTATGATCAGAGAAAGTGCTTTGTATAATTTTGATCTTGTTGAATTTATTGAAATCTGCTCTGTGAACCAACATATGGTCTCTCCTGGAGAAAGATCCATGAGTACTTGAAAAGAATGTATATCCTTCTGTTTGGGGGTACAATGTTCTGTATATGTCTATTAGGTTTAGTACATTTATCATTTTATTCTAGCTGTTTCTTTATTGACCCTCTACCCTGATGTTCAATAGAATGCTGAGAGTGGTGTATTTAAGTCTCCAACTATTATAGTAGAAAGATGTTTCTCCCTTAAGTTTTGCCAGTTAAAAACAACTCACCATTTACCATTCAAGTATTGGAGGTATGTAAAAAAGAGACAGTAGGCTCTATTCATGGGAATCCTTGTACTAATCCTGAATCTCTATCTAATTATGATTCTGAACAAACAATAATACTTCAAATAATAGTTAGGGCATATAAATAGCTGTCTATCTGACTATATATTTTAGAACTAATTTTTGAAAAACAGAAGAGGGATTTCTCAATCCAAGATTTTTGTGACAAGTACATTAAATTTCCATCACCTGTCTAATACTGAGTTCAACTTGTTTGAATGTATATCTTATCTCACAATTGCTATAGGTTGAAATTTATAAATAGGTCAAAAGTATATAAATGTTCTGTATGACATTAAAAGACAATAACATTCCTGGAGAGTTGGACTCAGAAATATGTCCTAGTAAATCCCATAATCTGGCTGCACATATATTATTTCAAAGAGGTACAGGATCCTAATGATTACACTATTGTTGATTTTGGCTATTCAAACAAAGATACACTTAACTCTGAGAGATTGCAAGATAAATTATCTACAAACCTAGAACATAAATCATGGCATAGCAGAGAACAGCTCTGGATCCTCAGGGTAGTGCCATCTAAAAAATGGAAATTTCCTCCAAATAAGAATTTCCCTCTTCATCAAAATAACCACAATATGAAGAGATTTCTGGGAAAGTGGCATCAGAGTAGGTAGACAGGGATCAACTCTCTCATAAAACAATAGAGGAAGGGCAAAAACCTGTCTGAATGAGTTGCTTTGGGGATATGCTGACTAGGAGAGTGCTGCATATTTTCAGGAGGGTGAGGGACATAGAGATGAAGAAGCCAAAATGAAAATCATTTGGTTACTAACCCTGCTGCTGGGAATATAATGCACCCCCACACTTGAGACAAAAATCCTGGATAAAACCCATGACTCACTGCAGCCAACTGAAAGAAGAATAGACATCTTCCTCCCTGCAAACAGGGAGGATGAAGCAGAGGGCAGAGAGTGGTTTCTCTTTAGTAAGTTTGGCCAGCAGAGCCCATATTAAATATGAGCTCTGGTCAGACCAGAATCAAGGGAAAGTGGAGGTTGATATGTTGGCAATCTCATGGCTGGCATGGAAACTGGAAGGGGAAAAAACCACTTCTTGGAGTCTTTCTTTCCAGACTTGGAGCAGATTTGTGCCCCATTAGTAATTCCCTGGCTTTATTCTGATAACTTAGTCTGGGCATTTTTAAAGACTTAGAATAAATTGAACCAAAAATCAAAGAAGAGCGATAAACAAAACCACTAGGTAAGAGAGAAAAATTGACCACCAGTGTAAACTCGCAAACATAGTTAGATGCCTAGACATCAGGGGAAAAAAAATTACAAGCCATACTAAGAAATAGGAAGAAATGGACCAGCCAAAGGAACAGACCAAAAATTCTGATAAGACACAGGATTTAAGATAAGTAATCAATGATAATAACACAGCTCTTCAAAATCAGTTCAAGGATTTGAAGGAAAATATTACAAAAAAGATAAAGAATGTTAAGACAGTACGTGAGCATAACGTATAATCTGAAAGCCTGCAAAGAAAATTAACAGAGTGTATGGGAATGTAAGACAAAATGGAAGAGATTGAAAATAAAATACTGGCAAATAACAGTATATTTGAATTGGTGAATGATAGAATTAGTGAATTGGAGGACCAAACATTTGAACTTGAAAAAACAGGAGAACAGAAAAAGGAAAGAATGAGGAAAATGCAACAGGGTCTGTGATGGTTAGGCTAATGTGTCAACTCAGCCAGGTAATCATGTCCAGGTGTTTGGTCAAGCAAGCACTGGACTAATTGTAATACAAGAGCATTTATGGGCTTTGTTCACCAGTGAGTTTACTGTGTGGGTGGCTGATTACATCTACATCAATCAGGGCAAATGCATCAGCAATGGATGATGCTTTTATCCAATCAGTTGAATGCCTTAAAAGGGGAAGTGATTTCAACATTTAGAGAGAATTTCCTAGCTCATCTTTGGACAGCCAACTCCTCCCAGAAACTCATCAAGGGCTTTTAATTGGACTTTCATCAGAGCCCGTGGTTTGCAGCCTGCCTGCAGAACCTGGGCTTCTGCACCCTATGGTCACATGAGAGACTCATAAAATCTCATATTATTGACAGATATCTCCTGTTGATTTTGTTTCTGGAGAAAACCTTGACTAATACAGCTGCTCATGGAATTGAATGACAATGTAAAACACACAAATATATGTGTTATTGGTGTTCAAGAAGAAGTGAATGGGAAAATGGGCAGAAATTATATTGAGGGAATAATGACTGAAAATTTCCCAACCCTTATGAAAGACATAAATATCAATAACTAAGAAAGACAACATACCCCAAACCAAAAAAATAAAATTGGAATAGACCTACTCCAAGATACCTACTATTCAGAATGACAAATATCACAGATGAACAAAGGATGCTTAAAGCAGCAATATTACATGGGAACCTCAGTAAAACTAAGCACCAATCTCTCATCAGAAACAAAGGAAGCAAGAGGAAAGTGGTATGATGCATTTCTCAAAAACTGAAAGAGTATGTTACCAAAACACCAGATTTACAAGAGATACTAAAGGGACTGCTACAGACCGAAGGAAAAGGATAAGAGTGAGAGACTTGGAGAAGAGTGTAAAAATGAAGACCAGTAAGGGTAAATAGGGGTAACTTAAAGGATAAAAAGACAGACAATAGTAAAGTATGACAATGAAAGCCAAAGGATAAAATGGATGAAGTAGGTAATGCCTTTACAGTAATGACATTGAATGCTAATGGCTTAAATTCCCCAATGAAAAACATAGACTGACAGAATGGAAAAAATATATAAGCCATCTATGTGCTGCTTACAAGAGATTTACCTCAGATGTAAGGACAACATCACATTGAAATTAAAGGTTAGAAAAAGATGTTCCATGCAAATAAACAAAAAGAAAGAGAGATGAAGATGGTTATTATATATTAATAAAATGGTTTATTCACCAAGAATAAATAACTATAAAAATATTTACCATCTAACCTGGGTGCCCCAAGCTTCATGAAGCAAACTCTGGCAAAACTGAAGGGAGAAATAGATTTCTTTACAATAATAGTTGGGGACTTCAATTCACCACTCTCAGCATTTGACAGAATCTGCACAGAGGATAAATAAGATGATAAATAAATTAGACCTATCAGACATTTATCAAGTATTAAGCCTATAACAGCAGGATATACATTCTTCTCAAAAGCTCACAGAACTTTCTTCAGAATAGGCCATATGTTGGATCACAATACAGGTTTCAATAAATTTAAAAAGTTTGAAATGATATGAAGCACTTTCTTTAATCATAATGGAATGAAGCTTGAAATAAATAACAGATGGAAACAGGAAAATTTTACAAATATATGGAGATTAAACAACACATGATTAAATAATCAGTGGATTAAAGAAGAAATTGCAAGAGAATTCAGCAAATATCTCGAGATGAATGGAAATGAGAACACACCATATCAAAAGCTATGGGATACTGAGAGGGAAATTTATAACCCTCAAAGCTTACATTAAAAAAGAATAAAGAGATAAAATCAAAGACCAAACTGCACATCTGGAGAATTAGAAAAAGAACAACAAACTAAGTCCAAACCAATCCAAAGGAAATCAGTAATAAAGATCAGAACAGAAATAAATGAAATTAAGAACTATAACAAAAATAGAATTAAAAAACCCAAAGTTCATTCTTTGAGAAATCAACAAAATCAACAAACCCTTAGACTGCAAAAAAAAGAAAGAGAAAGAGAAGAGATACATATAAATAAAATCTGAAGTGAGAGAGGGCCATTACCACTGACCTCACAGAATTAAGAGAGCTCATAAGAGGATACTTTGAACAATTGTATGCACACAGAAAACATAGATGAAATGGACAACTTTCTAGATACATATGAATAACCTATGCTGACCCTAAAAGAAATAGAAGACCTTAACAAATCAATCACAAGTAAAGACAAGGAGACAATAATAAAAAAACCTCACAAGAATGAAAAGCCCAGGACCAGATGGCTTCACAGGTGAATTCTACCAATGATTCAAAGATGATCTAATACCAATATTGTTCAGGCTCTCCCAAAAACCTGAACATGAAGGAATAGTAACAAACCCATTCTCTGAAGCTAACATTACCCTGATACTAAAACCAGATAAAGAAACTACAAAAAAAGACAATTACAGAATAATTTCTCTAATGCATATAGATGCAAAAATCTTCAACAAAATACTGCAAACCAATTCCAAAAGCACATTTAAGGAATTATACACCACAATCAAGTGAGTTTTACCCCAGATATGCAAGGGTCATTCAACACAAGAAAATCAATTACTGTAATAAACTACATTAATAAATTGAAGAAGAAAAAATCACATGATGCTCTCAGTTAAGGCACAAATGACTTTTGACAAAATGCAGCATCCATTCTTGGTAAAAAAGACTCCAAAAGAAAAAAACAGAATGACACTTTAAGAATATGGTGCATTGTATGTATGAAAAATCCACAGCTAATACTGTAGTCAATATTGCAAAGCTGAAAGCTTTTCTGCTAAGAATGCCAACAAGACAAGGATGCCCACAGTCACCACTGTTATTAAATATTGTGCTAGAAGTTCTAGCTAGAGCAATTAGGCAAGAAAAAGAAATTAAAGGTACCCAAATAGGAAAGGAAGAAGTAAAACTTTTGCTAATTGCTGATGACGATACTATATCTAGATATTCCTGAAAAATCCACAAAAATGCTATTAGAATTCATAAATGAGATCAGAAAATGGCAGGATACAAGAAAGAATAAAATAGATAAATGGGACCTCCTCTAAATTAAACAATTTTGTTCTTCAAAAGATTTGTCAAAAAGATAAAAAGGCAGACTGTTCAATTGTAGAAAATATTTGGAAACCACAATGAATTAGTCAGCCAAAGGGGTGTTGATGAAATGTACCAGAAATCTGTTGGCTTTTATAAGGAGTATTTATTTGGGGTAAAAACTTACAGTTACAAGGCCATAAAGCATAAGTTACTTCCCTCATCAAAGTCTGTTGGAGGGGCCTGGCTAGATAGCTCAGTGGATAAGAGCGCACTGGGGTACCACATGGGAGGCCCCAGGTTCGGTTCCCGGGGACCTCTCCAAGCAGGCAGATGGCCTTGAGAAAGGCAAGCTGCTGTGGGTGGGGCAGAGCCACCGAGGGCAAGGCAAAAAGCCACCATGGGCAGGCGGAGCCCCCACAGGCATGGCAAAGTCACCCGTGAAAAGCGGAGCTGCTGCCTGCGAACCGCAGAAGCCCGGCAGCCCGCAAAAAACATGGAGGACTACTGCCTGCAAAACATGGAGCAGAGCCGCCTGTGAAAACAGAATGGAGCCACCCTTGAATGGAGCGAGCCACTGCCGTGGAGGGCCGACTTGGCACCTCGCCGCAAAGACGGGAGGAGACAAGAAGCAGACATAGAAAAGCACAGAAGAATGGACACACAGCAAGAGCAAGCAGAAAGTGGGGGGGGGGATATGTAATAAAAAAAAAGTGTTGGAGCAAGATGGCTGCTGGTCTCGGAGAGGGTTCAGCCTTCCTCTTCCTCTGAAGGCTCTGTTGGTCCCAGCTTCTTCCAATATCAGATGTAGGCTGGGATAATTCCCGTTTCTCTCCCAGGGCTCATTCCTCTCTGGGCTCAGCTACTCTGTTCTCTCCACAAGGTCAGCTGTAGACTATCACTCTTTCTCTCTTCCCCGGGTCACTGCCATGTCTATGGAGCAGTCTCTATTCCACTGCATTCTTCTCCTGTGTGTTTACTTCCTGGGGCTCCAGCATAAAAAAACCTCCACTCTCTGCTCTGTCATGTGGTTTTCTCTGTGAGTCCCCAACCACCAAGGAGTTAGGGACTCAATATCCTACTGATGTGGCCCAATTAAAGCCTTAGTCATAGTTTAATCAGGAAAAAGTGAAACCTGTGAATCCAATACAATCCAATCAATATGCCCAGAGGAAAAGACCAGTTTGCAAACATAATCCAGTATCTATTTAAAGAATTTATAAATAATGCCAAACAACTACACACACAAAAAAATAAGGGTTTGCTATTCATGTTATAAAAAGAGATCACATCTCATTGACTGTCACAGTAAACAATGCCTTAAACAAGTGGGCTCCTGAGAGCTCTAGAGATATCTAGACATGATACACATGGCAGAAAATCTCATCTCAGGAATTTGGCACCCTGTCAGTGGGGCTTACTTTGGAATATAAGCTTCCCAAGGTAACAGAGATAGACTTTATTATAATTTCCCTACATATGGCTCTTCTGCCTCTTTTATTTGAACATATATTTAGCACTGTAATTGTTAAATATATGTACCAGAGACTTAAATCTTCAGTCTGTCATATGTCAGCTGAGCCCTGAAATCTCAGCAGATTTGCAACTCCCTCTCTCCAGTTCATTGGACTCACCTAGGACAACTAACAAAAGGATGATAATGGACAATGCTCATGCAAAAAACAGAGTACCTACAGTGGCAAGGAAGATGGTTTCACCCATCTGCCCCATTGAATCAAATCCCCCTCTCAATCTGAAACAGTGTAGGCATCATATGACCAAATCCTCAAGACTGAAGTATGAACAAACAAATGGGTAAATGTAACTATGGATTAATGTATACTTATTATTTTAGCAATGGAAGAACTTGTAACATTGATATAAAGGCAGTGGCCACCAGAAGTTCTGAGGGGAGGAAGAGTGAAGAAATGGTGAGATATGGGGCATTTTGGGGACATTGGAATTTTTCTGCATGACACAGCAATGATGGATACAGGCTATTATGCATTCTGTCAAAACCTATAAAATTTTTTGGTGCAAAGTGTAAACTATAATGTCAGCTATAGACATGGTTAGTAGCAAATCTTCAATTATAACAAATGTACCACACTAAAGAAAGATGTTGTTAATGGGGAAAAGTGGGGGAGGGGAGGGGTATATGGGAATCCCCCTATATTTTCAATACAACATTTATGTAATTTAAAGCTTCTTTCAAAATAAAATAAAAAAATAAAAATTCTGTGTTACAATTAGCCCAGTGCTTGTTTGATCAAACAACTGGACACAATTACCTGGCCGAGTTGGCACATTAGCCTAGCTATCACACTAATATTGGATAAAATATATTTTAAGTGAAAACAATTATGAGGGAGAAAAATGATAATTATATGCTGATGAAGAGTTTCAATAGGAAAATGTAATAATTAATAATATATATGTGCCTAACAGTAGAGTCTCAAAATATATGAAGCAAATTCTGACATGTTTGGAGGAAGGAATGGACAGTTCTACATTATTAGTAGGAGTACACCACTCTCAATAATTGATAGAACATCTAGTAAGAAGAACAATAAGTATAAGATGTGAATGATACTCTAAACCAACTATACATAACAAATATATAGAGCACTTCACCCACAAAAAAGATAATGTACATTCTTCTTAAGTGTCCATGGATCATTCTCCATGTTGGACCATATAATAGGTCACAAAAAACTCCATAAAATAAAAAAAATTGAAATTATACAAAACCATTCAACATCATTTTTAAATATACATTTATTACAGAAATTGTGAACTTACAAAACAATCATGCACATGTGTAGAATTCTCATATAACAACTCTTCACCAAAACAAAACACTATTGTGGAACATCTGTTACAGATTATGACATATATCATCAGACAATTACCACTATCCATGGTCCACACATATGATAATATGGATGAACCTTGAAGACATGATGCTATGTGAAACAAGCCAGACACAAAAGGACAAGTATATCATTTTTTTCTGACAGTTCCTGTCTGTTTAATGGTTCTTCTACCAGAAGGACTGAATTCTAGATCTTTCGACTCCACCATCTTCCCACAGTCCTCTGATATACAGAAGATATTTAATGCAGATCATTGCTTAGATGGATACTGAAAGGTGCAAAAACAAAAAATGTGATGCTGAAAACATAAAGAATAATATTTACAGAAAATAGCTAGCACCCCTGGAGGTTAAGAGATGCAGGATATCAAGGTTCTTGTATCTAAAAGAAGCTCTAGGACTGGTACTTGGATGAAGGGCGGATTCAGTTGTCCCACAGCTGGCCAGATGTTTCAGGATGGTGTTCAGTGTTTAATATTACCAGTTGATCCATGTCAAGGGCTCACTCCTTTACTTCCTTCATTTGGAAGTGGTTTCCTGGCTAAGGATCAAGCATTCCATAAACATCCAGATAGTGGTGTTGGCTGAGCTCTGCAGGCTAGGAAAGCAAACATATACAAGACATCGATCTCCGAAGGGAAACTGCTGGACCTTTCAGGATGTAACACTCAATGCAATCAATTTGCAAACAAGTATTTGACTGGGAAATAGAAAGAATAATGCTATATAAGGCCCTTGATGTCAGTCCCAGTTGCTGACATTTTTGATCAGCAGAGGCAGCACTCACTGTATCAGCCTAGAAAAGAGAGAGTCCATGCTACTGGACCCACGGGTAGCCTTCATCTCTGACATGAAAACTTCATTCATGTGCCCTTCATATCAGTTTTGGGTAGCTGATGAGGTTCAGTTATAAAATTATTTGCATGGTTTTGGCCTCCTCCTATAGATATTGCTTTCTGGTAGGTACTACCATGTCATGCATAAATATTTACTTAATTTGCACTATACTATTTTCACCTACATGTATTTATCCAAACATTGGAGCTGATATTTTACCCCTTTTGCTTCTGGTCTCCTGAAAGTTGGCCTGTTCATTGGCCACTTCCAGGAATTTGTATATCTTCTCATCTCAGGGTATCCCTTATAATTTAAAAAATGTGAATAACTATGTATCACACTCACAGAACCAACCATTAGGGTGATTTTTCCCTCTTTACTGTATTTCAAAAATACCCTAGAATATCTTTTCACCTTGTACCCACATAGAGCAGAGCCCTCCCCAAATCAAGCTCAAGGGTTTTCCTTCTCCATCAGCTGGCCTTATTGAAATTCAGAATAGGCCAAAGGAAAAATGATGGTAGGGGTGCTGGTGAAACAGTATTGGATCGCATGGGAGCCTGAACCTGAACTTCTCAATGATGCAACCTACTGCTTCCCTGTGATTCTTTTTGGATTGAATCAGAATGTACTATTTCTATCTACTGGACCATTATGACTAGAGAAATGGAGATCTGACATAACCTAGAACCTCAAAAGACATTACACTATGTCAAAGAAGGCAGGCATGAAAATCCATATATTGAATGATTTCATTTATATAAAATGTCCAGAGTAGTCCTTAATGGTCACCAGAAGCTGGGAAGGGGTATTGGAAATGGGGAGAGACTGCTAATGGGCCTTGGATTTATTATTGGGGTGATGAGCATATTCTGTAATTATGTAGTGAGGATGGCTGCACAACTTTGTGAATATACTAAAACCCCCTGAATTGTACACATTAAAAGTATGAATCTTTTGACATATATACATATCTAAATAAAAATGTTATCTATAATATGCAACCCTTCATTTGTGAAATAAAGAAAATTAAATCTCTCTATATATACATGTGTATATATATACATCTACATAATATAAATGAAATACAAAAAGAATCACAGAAAATGTATACCAGAATCTGATGAGATTGATTAATACACAGAATAGATGAAAATAAAATGAAAATAACTGGTATTGAAACTCAGTATTCTTCTAACTATTCCTTTCTGTATAGTTCTGCCATCTAGAACGATTTTAAATTTCAGGTTTTAAATAAATGTATGAATAATTAAAAACAACCAAGATGTTGGAAAACCAAAATTGAATACCAACAATAACAAATAAACTTAACTTTATTACAAATAAATAACATAACCATACTGAAAGTAATGGGAACAAAAGAACTAAGCTCAGTAACTTAGGAAAATATTACATTGACATTAAACTGAGGCTAAGATCAAAAGAAAATATGTAAAAACTGTATTCTAGATAGTAAATTTACTTTTTACAAAAGTATGAGTTAGCAATTCTGAAACTACAAGAATAAAGAAAATAAGCATTAAAATTGTAAATTTATTAGGCAAAGTAATTATAAACCCATTGTTAATAATGCCTCAAATAGGCATTGTAAATAAGAAAAGAAGGGATGATTGAAATATATATAATAGTCTTGGTATGGAATCAAAGGTATCAGCATAAAATCAATATTTTAATATTTACACAGATTTAGAAAGAAACATACATGTATTTCCATGCTCTGCTTGCTGAGACATTAGAAGCAAAAGCATGAAGTAGCAATAAGCATGCCCAGTGTTCAGATTATGGCTTTTAAACAGCATTTTCCAACAAAAGAACCAGGATATTTGAAGAAATGGCTGATTTCAGAACAGGTTTGACAATGTAATAACTTGTAATGACAGAGAGTAAGAAAGTACACAGCAATAAGATGACATGCCAAAAGGACAAATGAGCAAGGCAGAAGGAGTCCTAAATGGCCAAATGTGAAATAATTAGAGCAATGAAAGAAATAACAGTGGTAATTGATTAGAACTCATAATTTTAAAAAATTTATCCATGAATCCCTACATATATTTTTTCAATGAATGACTGTATACATGATAGCTAGACAGATAATATATATGATCAAGGATAGGTGGAAAGAGGGAGAGAGAGTGAGAGAGAGACAGAGAGATGGCCAGACAAGCAGACAGATAGATGACAGATAGGGAAAGGGGAAATACTTCATTATAATAGAATTTCAATTAATGTATGTAGACTGAATGGTGAAAATAAAACATCACAATTTGAAAAACTCCTAAGTAATCATTGTTTCAAGTACAAATCATCAACTGATGTTAAAATTAGTTGGCAAAATTGAAGAGAAACTAAATATTGTATACCGTCAAAATATATCACCACAATATAATAATTTTACAGTGAAGAAATTTGACCACCTGACTTTGACTAAGTGAAAAAGTTGATATTATCAGTAATGATATGGGTTATAAACTAAAAAGTGCACAATATCACCTCTGTAATATTCTTGCAAAAAATACATAAACAAATTAATTATGAAGAAACCTAATACAAATCGAAACTGAGGGTCATTTTACAAAGAGTTTGGTTTGTATTCTTTTAAAGAGTGTATGACATGTAAGAAAAATACTGAAAAAGTGTTCCATATTGAAGACGAATAAAAAACATAACTAAATGCAACAAGAGAACCTGGACCGGCTTCTGCATCTAAAAAGGAGGCATAACTGGAACAACTGGTAATAGTTGAATAGGGCATGAATATTAAGCAACATAAATATTCTGGCTTTGATACTGGTACTACAGTTAAAAGGCTGGAAGATGAGTACAGAGGGCTTCTGTACAATCTTTTTCAAAAATTTTTTGTAAATAAAATAAACAATTTAAATGGTATTATTTTGGTGAGATATTAAATAGAAAAAAATTATTAAACTCCCAAGTTACCTGTGTCTAAATGATTGTTGAAGTTATTTTTATTATATTTTAGTATTATTTGCATTAATAAACATTCTATTGTTACTGAAATATAATCAATTCAACAACTATTTCTGGTCCACCCAGAATTATGACTTTCTAAATTTATAAAGCAAGAGAATCACTGCAGAAATAAGGAACACTAGCCTCTACCCTAAAGATGCTTATTATCTTATTGAGGCACAGTATGTAAGTTCACAAATGTTTCTAGGAACATAGATAATTACCATTAATACACAACTTTTTTTTCATGATAAACCTTACTAATAGTAAAACAGTGGCTAAACTTTTCTCCTAACCTAATGTGTAGTTTTCTTTGTGACAAATAACAAAATTCAAAGTAAGAACTATATGCTCTTCTGCAAAATGTCTGACATTTTAATTAGTAATGAATGCAATTTTTATTATATAATCCATTATCTGCCCTCATTATGACCTGAGATGCAACATGTTATTTCTCCTGAGAAACCTTTTATTACTCCTGTAATCAAATCTGTTAATGCTGTTTTGGTAATAAAATGTGGTGTAATAAGTCTCCTCTGCAAACTGAATGCACTGGGATATTAGAAACTCACAAAGGAAGTGCATTGGGTACATTTTATGCAGAAATCAGTTTATATTAGAGTCAATCATCTCCAAACTATACCAATCCTATAGCCTTTTCATTCCCACAAAAGGAACCATCAAACTGTTTTTCATTAAAACAAAAGACAAAAAAAAAAACAAACAAACAGCAAAACCCTTGAGAGAAATTCATGTAGCCTCCTGGAATAAATGATAGTCAAGTTCAGAATAGAAATATATTCTTATATTTCTTGTCCACTGAAATAAAAATAATAAGATGAAAAGTATACTAAAAAGTGCAGAGGCCTTAAACTCAAGTCCTTAGAATTTTGTTACAGTTTGATGTAATTATGAATTCCAAAAATCGATATTGAATCATGCTTATAAACTGATCTGTTCATCTGGGCATGATTGGTTTATGATTAGGGTGTTAACTGGGCCACATCAGGAGGGCATTGAGCCCCGCCCCTCAGTGGGGTGTAATCTCAAGTATAAAGGTAAGGCAGCAGATTTGAGAAGCAGTTTTTGAGAAGCAGTTCTGATGTTGGAGAGAATGCCCCAGGAGTAGAAAAGTGAGCCGTTCGCCTGATAGTCTACAGCTGACCTTGTGTAAGTAACAGAGGAACTAAGCCCAGAGAGAAACGCAGCCCCGTAAACCAAGAAGCCTGAACCCTGGCAAACTTCGGCAGCTGTCTTGCTGCAAGGACATGGACTTTGGTGAGGGAAGAAACTTTTGCTTTGTGGCCTGTAAGCTTCTACCCAAATAAATACCCTTTATAAAGACCAACCAATTATTGGTATATTTGCAAAGGCACCCATTTGGGTGACTAACACAAGTTTACTCCAGGCTTTATCATGGAGAAGCTATGTGACTTTCAATAAATATTTAACCTCTTTGCTTTTCATTTTCCTATTCCAGTGATAAACATATATTCACCATCTATTATAGATTCATTTGGTATATATTTTTAAAAAACTATTTGGAAAGAAGCCTAGTGCATAGAATTACATGTACAAGTGGTATTAGTTTTTATATTCTTTATGGAACCTTCTATCTCAGAGCATCACTAGCATGAAGTAGACAAACTCCTGCCCAGGGAAGGAAGGAAGGCAGGAGTGGTGACATATTCTTTGACTCATGCTTCTAATGGCACTTTACACCTGGCAGACAAGGATTCTCCCCCTTCAATGGCAAAATGCCATCCTAGTATTAGTCAATCTTTTTTAACCATTCATTTTTTCAAGAGTTAAAACATAATGTCATTCTTAAATAGGAATAAAAGTCCAAAGAAGAAACTGCTCCAATGGTAAAGGGAAGAAGAAAACCTGTCCTAACAAAAGTGGAAATAAATTAGTGAAAGAAGACCTTTTTAGAATGAAAAAGGATAAGAAGGCTGCTTGAAAAGCACAAATTGTAATTAAAACACTGAGCCTCCTTGTCTTGAGACTACCCGCACAGGTGACCCTATTTATAGTCAAAACATTCTCCTACTTAGGGTTTTTTCAGGGCAAGTTTAACATCTTTATTCCTCAAGCTGTAGATTAAAGGGTTCATCATGGGAACCACATTGGTGTAAAATACAGAAGAGTTTTTTCCCTTATTCATAGACCCTGCAGAAGATGGTTGGAGATACCCATATGCAGTTGATCCAAAGAAGAGAGAAAGAGAGGGGGCTGGCTAGATAGCTCAGTGG
>PVKH010001608.1:0-16620 GCA_004027955.1 Chaetophractus vellerosus
GGATAAAAAATGACAGAGCTTTCTATCATTCCGTGTGTCTTCCTGAGTGTCTGTTTATTTCAGCCCACCAAGGGGTTGGGGACTCAACCTGAGTCATGGCTTACTGACTGGGTCAAATCAAATCCCTACTCTGTTTTTTCATACTGTTACCGGATTTTTGTCTAGGCTCTTTTTTTAAAATATTTTTATTTATTTTTAAAAGATACTTAGATTACATAAATTGTTACATCAAAAATATAAGGGATTCCCATATGCTCTATGGCCCAGACTTCCTACTTTCCCCCATATTAACAACTTCTTTCATTAGTATGGGACATTGATTGCAATTGATGAACACATTTTGGAGCATTGCCACTAAGCATGGACTATAGTTTATATTGTAGTTTACACTCTCTCCCACTCAATTGTGTAGGCTATGGCAGAATATGTAATGTCCTGTATCTGTCACCGCAATGTCATCCCAGTCAATTCCAAGTTCTGAAAATGCTCCCATATTACACCTCTTTTTCCCTCTCCCTGACTTCAGCACTTCCAGTGGCCACTGTCTCCACATCCATGGTATAATTTCTTCCATTGCTAGAATCATAATAAGTCGATAGAACACCAGTAAGTCTACTCTAGTCCCGATTTTATTCACCGATCCTGAGGATTCTGGGATGGTGATGCCTGCTCCACCTCTAATTGAGAGGGGGCTTCGATCCCATATGACTGATGGATGGGACTCTCATGTTTGCAGTTGTACAAATCCTTAATCTTAACAAGTAATTTAATCAAAGTCATCTCAGATGAATCTAATGCAGTCAAAGGTATTACACCCAGAGGAATAGATTATCTTATAAACATAATCTTTCTCTTTTTGGGATTCATAAATAATCTCAAACTGTCACAATTCCCTAACTTTCATATTTGGGAAGTCTGTGAATTCAAATTACATTATAATTCTTCAACTTGAATGATTCTCAAGCTATAGAATTGCAATATAATTAAAACTCACAAATTCCCAAATTAAAATTTGGGTCTAATTTTCCATGAAATCATCTCTACAGGTATAAGAAGTAGATTTTTTTTTTTACAACTGCCATTAAAGCTTTGTGGTTGTCTGACTGACTTCAGCTGCAAGTTTAAACCTCTGATCTTATCTTTCTTTCTGTAAGCTTTCAGTTCAATTAGAAACCCTACCTAACAGTCCTCAGGGTCATCATTATTAAAATAAAGGTCAAGTGTAGCAGCCACTTGCTTCCCCAAGGCACTGGCTTCTGTAAGCACGTCCTCACAATCAAACAGGTGATAATATTTCCAGTCATGATGCCTCTACCTAGCACCTGTGATTAGTATTCTAACTTCTATTGCCAAGGACTTTAACATTGGGGTTTAAGGCCAGATACATGGCCCCGCTAAGCATAAAGTTCTATCTTTCAAGGACTTGGTACCAAGTAATTTATGAATCAGGAGCCAGTCAGGAAAACAGAAACCACATTTGATATTTCAACAGAGATAATTTACCATAGAGAATTGGTTGGACAGGATTTGGAGGACTGAGGTTAACACAAAGTTAATAATGTCAAGAAGTTAAGAACTCTCCTCTTGCTTTGGGAACAAAGGGATGAAACTAGGGTTATCAGAAATTAGAGTCTCAGAGGAGGGCCTCCTACTACTGAGAAAACAGCTTAGCCTAAATGGTGCTCCTGTCTCTGAGGGGTTGCAATGAGTCTAGTTCCGTGAGTGCCAAATGAAGCTGGAGACAGGAATCCAACTGGAAAAGGAACTATATTGATGAGAAAAGCAAGCAATAAGGAAGGATCAAGTCCCTTCTCTCCCTGTTTTCTAGTTTTCAAGTGCCCCCTATTAATATAACCTTAACAGCTGACAATGGAGAAAGGAAGTTTGCAGAGTCTCAGCCCGAGCATTACATAGCAGTGTATAGAAATAAGGATTTGTTGAGAGAAAATAGTTTCATACTTGGCTCAAGGATCTCCCTTGGCTTGAGTTGGGGGTGACTGTGGAACAGGAAAAAGTGGGAGATGAAACAGTCCAACTCTCTCTGCTTATAGGAATTTCCGTCAAAGCATTTTCCTCTCTGGCTTTATCTTACATTGTCTGCTTGGGTAATGGTAATTAAGCCAGTTTGGTCATGGTCAACAGTCCTTTGCAGATGCGTGTTGAGCCTCATTTGAGCTTCATATTACATGTCGGGCTATTTATTATCTACTATTCTCAGCTTTAATGCTTTAGCCAGAAATTCTAAGTCTCATTCCACATCCTATTACTCTGGTTAATTTGATCATAGAATTTATTTTCTTAAGTCATATTATATTTTATTTATTGCAGCATATGGTAAAAAAATAAAAATGTTTTCTCTACATTCAGTTTGAAATAGACAAGTATTATTATCCAATTAGTTCATGTAGCTAAAATAATTATAGCCACAAGGCATTATTATCATTAGTAAAAATAAGGACATATTATAGTTCTTTCTTAGTTAAATTATTGTTATGCTCTAAAGCATAGCAATTTTAATTCTAAAATTTTAATTCTAAAATTTTAAGTATGAAATTATCTAGAAATATGTTTGAATGTCTTCTGGTGTGTTTTGGATAAATCTCCTGATGGGAGTTCTTAATTCTTGATACTCAGATTCCCTTCTCATGAAATCTAATATAAAATCAAAGTTTTCCCTCATTGCTGACTGTGGCACAGCAGGTGCAAATCATATTCAGATTAAACAGGATTTTGTTGTAGTTCAAAACTAAGCAGACATGTATATTATTTGATAGCCCAAATACCTATCAAACACAGATGAAAAACTGGAAACTTCCTTGTAATTTATTCAACATGAGCTTTGAGATTCAGAGACTAAACTCTAGAGGGTAGTAGATAGCTCTTAAATAATTATCATTTCTCCCAATTCTACAGTGTCCAAATGGGATGCATACTAACTGAAATTAGTTATTATCATCATTCTCTTTAAAAAATAGTCTAAGCTTAAAGAATTTAAATAATTTGCCCAAGGTCACATCTAAGTGCTAAAATTAGGGTTCTCCTATTGGGAAAATTCTTGGGTTTAGCAATCAAAATTATTCAAATTCTGGTTTCTCCTTTTACTAGGAGTGTGATGTTAGCAAGTTCTTTAACTCTCTGAGCTGTATTTATGCAAACATAAAGTAGTAAATATTCCCATACTGGGTTGTTGTGAGGATTAAATAAGGATAGATTTATGCTTGACTAGTATAAATCAAGATTTCAATAAATAATAGCTTTTTTCTTTTAATATAGGAAAAATATTATGGAATGAGTATCTTTCCAACTTCTTGGCAGAGATGGATTTGTGAGGACCTTGAATTCTTATGCCTTTTTATAAGAGATTTTATGTTCAATAAGGTGACATAGGAAATGGAGTTTTGGACATGAAATTTGCGTGATCTAACCCAGTAGTTCCAGATGTTTTGACTGTGCAGTCCTAACCATAAAAAATTTCTTTGGTCATCCACAATATTTATGTGTATTTTAAAATTATATACACATACAATCTTATTAACACCCTTTCACATAATAAAACACAAACAAGGACATTTTCAAAAAATGAAATGAAAATTAAAAATTACAGTATTTTCTTCCTATTTCCCAACAGATGATCATGTACACCCTTTTGGGAAACCACTGCTCCAATCTTCACTAGAAACTCACTATGTGGGACAGTCCCCTCATTTCTTTCTTCTACTACTAGCATTCGGGTTCTTTTTTACAATTTAGATAAACCTTGGAAGAGAAACATGATGAGACAAGACAAGGCAGCTCTGCATTCTCTAAACACTCATGAAGTATGTGTTAGAGTCTGGGTTGTCGGGAGAAAATGTTTTTTAGAAAAACAAAACAGGGGCCGGCTGTACCCCAGGTGGTAGGGCGCCGGTTTACCACATTGGAGGCCCCGGGTTTGGTTCCTGGGGCCTCTTTGAGCGGGTAGACCGCCTTGAGAAGGCAAACTGCCGTGGGCAGGGCAAAGCCGCCTTGGGCAGGGCAAAAGCCGCCACGGGCAGGGCAAAGCCGCCACAGGCAGGGCAAGCCCCCACAAGCAGGCAAGGCCGCCAAGCAGTGAGCTGACTCGGTGAGTCGCCGCAATGGGGGGAGACAAGCAGACACAGAAGAACGCAAAAATGAACACAGCAAGAACAAGCAGAAAGGGGGGATATATAATAATAACAATAATAATAAAAGAAAAACAAAACAGAAACTACTTCAACTACTCACTCCCCTATCCTTGACCTGCTGTACTTGAGCAATTAGTATTTATGTAATGAATACTTATTATATGCCCTAGCACTCAGGTAGGTGTTATGTAATATCAGAGGTATGATTAAGGGGAGTGGATGTGTCTCAAATGGTTGAGCACCTGCTTCCCACATGGGAAGTCCCAGGTTCAGTTCCTGGCACCTCTTAAAAACAGGAAAAAACAACAACAAGCAAATAAGTGAGGGAGCCAACTCAGGGGAGCTGATGTGGCTCAATGGTTGAGCGCCGGCTTCCCACATACAAGGTCCTGGGTTCAATCCCTGGCCCCAGTACCTCAAAAAAAAAAAGTATGATTAAACTTAGAGACATTACAAAATATTATAAATAATACACATGCATTTGGGAGTATAGCTGAGTAGTTAAGAGTGGGCTTTAGAGTCAGGCTCAGTTAGGTTAGAATCAAGTCCCCAAATTTACTTGTATCTCTAATCTTCCTCCATCAATCCAACCATTCATCTATCCATCAAGTATTAAGTACCAACAATGTTCCATTGACTGCTAGGTTCTGAAGTGCAGAGTATAGACAATGCTGAATGAGGCGAGGTCAGGCTCCCTGTCCTGTTCCTGTTCTGTTCTTATTTGTATCCCCAGCACATATAATTTTTTTTTTTGAAGGAAGGAAAGAACATATGGTGGTTTAACAGAAAAGGCAGACATACTAAAAAAGCAAAATTAGATAAATCATCATTTAGTTTTGACTGCACTAAAAAGAGAAAGGAAAAATGCGGGTATTGTGAGAGCTTATAAATTTATGAGGGTACCTCCGGCCATGGAAGGTGTAACAGTTTGAAGCTGGGTGGACCCCAGAAAATCCTGTGATTAAAGCTAACCCATTCCTGTGTGTGTAAACCTATTGTAGATGTGACATTTTGATTAAATCACCTCAGTCAAGGGCCTTTGTGCCACTAGAAAGAGAGGAACTCACTAAGCAGAGAGAATACTACAAGAGCAAGAAGCTGAAAGCAACATGGCTTGGAGAAGAAGGCAGAGACTGGCAGGGCCCCATTGTGCCTTGCCCTCTGGCAGGAGTTCAGTATTGCCAGCGGCCAACCTTCTGGGAGAGAGCTTCGCCTGATGCCTTGATTCAGACAGTTTTCTCAGCCTTGGAAGTGTAAGCTTTTAACCTAATAAATCCCCATTGTAAAAGCCAACCCTCCCAGAAGCTTTTAGGAAACTGAAACAGAAGGCTTTCCTTAGGTAGTGACAATGAGGCTGAAACATAAATGACAGGTTTAGGCTGATAAATGTGGGAAGAGCATTTGGGCATTGGAAGAAAATAGGGCAGGACAATGCTCTGATGAAGGAAGGTGCTTGACTTAACTGAAACTGAATTAAGGCTAGCGTATCTTGGAAGTAGAGAATGAGGGAGGAATGATGTCGGCTGGAGAGCAGTCAAGGGCCAGATCTTCAAGGCCTGTATGGTCATTATAATACAATTTCCTTTGACTTTCTTGTCTTTCCTTTCATTTGTTGTACTTCTTTCTCCTCTTTGCCTAATCATTTTATTTCTTTCTGTTTATGCTTCTATATTCAACTGTATTTTAATAAAACACGTCAAAACAAAACAAAAATCTTGTGCAATATGGACTATTTTTTAAAGGAAAACCAACCCAGGTTCCTTGTAAGTTATATCTGACTTATATGCACCAGTGAAATTGATTCCATAGAACACAGTGGATTCCAGGTTCTCCTGATTTAGAACCTGATCGAGCTGGCCCATGATATTTTATTTTGGGAACCTCTATTTCCAAATTTCAAGTGAGCAAATGTCAGTGAAAGAACCATGATCTTAGGGACAGCGGTCCAGTGGAAAAGTTGTGTATAACACTGTATTTGAGTCTTAGCATTCCAAATTCCCCAACAGAGCAAGGGAGGCAAGGAACACCTTGTCTTTTTGCTTGTTTTAAATATCAGCATTAAGTGCTGAGAAGAGGAACTTAACTTACATGCCAGATATGAGAAGGCCAGAAGCAAGAGTGGAAGCTTGTTGACCCCTACCATTAGGAATAAAGGCAGATTATACAAGTGGAGCTTTCAGTTGCAATCTCAGTAAGAATATTTTAAGATTTTGCCACTCTCGATTATGTAACATGTCGAGCGCATCACTGGACAGAGTCGCATATTAAATATGGATCCTTAAGAAACAATTCACATCATGCCTTTTTAATGTAAAGTGATTGAGCAAATGGCTAGCTGTTTTTTTCCCCCTGTAGGCCATTTGAGAGTATGGTAAACAAGAAACCCGATAAATTTTATTTAGAATCATGTGAATTTATTTGTTGGTTAATTCATTCACCTGTTTGTTCAACAAATATTTACTCGGTCATCTGTGCTTGAACAGTTATGGGCTTCAGACTAAATTCCTTGCCTTCTAAATGTCCCCAGCTTTATTTTGGGGGCAGACTGCTTAAGAATGAAGCCAACAATATGAATAGCAAAGCAGAGAAACAGAAACATCCAGGTCTTTGGTGATGATATTGAGCCCCTCAGTCTACCGTGAAGTCTAACTGAGGACTTTCTAGCTATGTATGCCAATAAATCCCCTTTATTATTATTATTATTTTTAATTTAATTTATTTTTTGTTACATATCCCCCCCCCCTTCCTGCTTGATCTTGCTGTGTTCATTTTTGTGTTCTTCTGTGTCTGCTCTGTCTCCCCCTGTTGAGGCAACGCGCCGAGTCAGGTCACTGCGCAGATGGCTCTGCTCTGTTCGCGGGCAGGTTTTTTGCTTCCGTTTGTGTGTGGCTTGCCATGCCCGTGGCGGCTTTGCCCTGCCCGTGGCGGCTTTGCCCTCCCGTGGCGGCTTTTTGCCCTGCCCACGGTGGCCCTGCCCCGCCCACGGCAGCTTGCCGTTCTCAAGGAGGTCTGCCTGCCCAGAGAGGTCCCCGGGAACCGAACCCGGGGCCTCACATGTGGTGAACCGGCGCCCTATCCACTGGGCTACGGCCGGCCCCCCTTTATTATTTAAGCTAGTTAGAGTTGGATTTTGTGTTACTTCCAACCCAAAGCATCTTAACCAATATGTATATATGATAGAAAAGTTGAGGGATAAATGAGATATGTGTGTTGTGAAAACTGTGTCTTTTAAAACTTGAAGTCTGGATCAGTATATTTAGGCTGGCATTAAGAACACCCGTTCAAAGTAGAAACTCTAATATTATAAACTTTCAAAAGGCAAAAGATTATTTGTTAAATGAAAAGGGAAAATGAAGCATTGATCATTTGCATGAATTCCCTGTATATCATAAAATACCTATTTAAAGTTTGTTCCTTAGAATTTTCAAAGGAAAAAGATGTCATATGGACAAAATAATAAATATATTGACATGTACCTTATTTCTATTAATAAAATTATATTCACATAAATGAATTAAAATTGGGCATTTCCCTAATATGTAAATAATAACCATTATTTGACGAGAGCACAAGATGATGGAATGCTTTAGGGGGTTCATAGATACTTGAGAGTTCAAGATTTTGCATCTCTAATTCTAATGTTGTTTCAGTCGTCATTCCCAGACATAGTCCCTTGCTGGTGGGAAGGAGCTTCTGAACCAGATTGCAGAAAGGTTCTGTTTACTTTCTCAGAAAGAAAGAAATTCTAATATTGTTTAACCAAACATGAAGTTTTATCTACCCCTCTCCATTGTACACCTCTACCTGCCCCGCTTCATACCAGCATTGACTTGGATAAAATGTAATGGAATATCATTTTAACCATTGTTGCTGCTCTTGGTTTTCTTTCAGACTTTGATCCCACTCTTGGTATTGCTGCACCTTCATCTCTTCCCTTTCCTTCCATTAGTTCTACTGCTCTGACAGAAAAGAAGAAAAATGGGTGTTGTATTAGTCAGCCAAAGGGTTGCTGATGCGAAATACCAGAAATCTGTTGGCTTTTATTTGGGGTCGAAGCTTATGCTTACAAGGCCCTAAAGAGTCCGACTCAAAGTTACTTTCTCACCGACCTTTGTTGTCATGTGTTGAAGCAAGATGGCTACTGACGTCTGCAAGGGTCCAGCCTTCCTCTTCCTCTTCCTCTTAAGGCTCCGTGGTCCCAGCTTCTTCCAATATCAGCAGTGGGCTGGGATAAGTCTCTCTCCTGGGGCTCATTTCTCTCTGGGTTCAGCTGCTCTGTTCTCTCCACAGATGAATGTAGACTGTCAGGCTCTCTTTCTTCCTGGGGCCTCTGCCATGTCTATGGAGCTGTCTCTATTCCTCTGTGTTCTTCTCCTGCGTGCTTACTTAGCAGGGCTCCAGCATCAAAACTGCACTCTCCCTCCTCTGCCATGTGGTTTTCTCTGTGAGTCCTTGCCCCCTTGGTGGTTGGGGATTCAACATCCTACTGACGTGGCCCAATCAAAGCCTTGATCATGATTTAATCAAGCAAAAGTGATATCTCTGAATCCAATGCAATCTCATATGCCCAGAGGAACATCCAGTTTAAAAAAAAACATAATACAATCTCTATTTGTGGAATTCATAAACAATATCAAACTTCTACAGGTGCGTATTGTCGTCATGGGTAAAGATGTACCCAGGTACATTTGATTTGAAAATGTTACAAGATTGATTGGGTGGGTCTACAACAAAGGTGTCCCACTCCAACGTAGGTCCACTTTATCCTGACTCACTAGCTAGCATCTATACCCCACACTTGTCTTATGCTTCGTCTCCATAAATTTCATTTGCAGTGGAATAGTCATCATATATTTTAGCCATGACAAAAGCAAACAGCATTTTAAGAAAATCTTTTCTTTCTGAGATAGAGGGAAAATCTGTTCTTCCCCATACTACTTACCCCTCCTCAAAGAAGCTAGTTAGTTCTAATAATTAGAAACTTCTCATTTTTTCTCCTTTTGTCCTCTTCATAGCCACAATTTGCTTTCAGTTCACTTCAATAAATTATTGTAGCAGTAGGCAATTTTTAAATATTTTTCATGGGCTTTATTTTTCCTTTTTGGACAGAGGTGATAGTATAGTAAAGAGTTGGTATAAGTGGACTTATACCTTTTCCTTTCTGCTACCCTGCTGTTTACATCATTGTCCTTCCAAGAAGCTCTTTTCATCTTAAAAATCTGTATTTCATACCTTTAGTCTCATTTTGTTTCCTTTTAAATAACTCTTCCCATGGTATGTTGTCCATCTTGATTTGGCAGTTCTAAATTCTGATAATGTAGTTGAGATACAACTATTCAATATCTCTGAGAGATGTGCTTTTCTTCTAGTTTGTGATTGCCCAGGGTTATCTTCCACAATGAAGACTCCTCCTCAATATGCTTCAATGAGTTAGGATAAACACTGGCTGTGATTAATAGGAGTGAAAAAGATATTGAGGTATGGAAGAGCAACCATATGGCGCCCTTGAACCTGCTTCCTGTCTATTGAGAGAAAAAAATATAGTGTGTGCTATCAGCTAAGGATATTACAGTCTCGTTGCTTGAAATACCATTTTTTTCTTCCTTCTTTTTCTCACTTTCTAATGTAGTACTCAAGAAAACTGGAAAATTGTAGGGGGTCATTTTAAAATATTTTGTTTCCTAAAAGCCTTTTCTTCCTATTTTAATGTGCAGGACCTTTCTCCTTTGATGGGAGAGACAGGTAGTTACTAAATCTAAGTTGAAAAGGTTATGTAAAATTATATAAAGATAATAAAAGGGATACTCTGCTTTTCAGAAGAAAAAAAATGGTGTGCACAGGACACTCTTCTTGTCCTCATGAGCATATATTTATTCACCTCCACACTTTTCTTGCTACAGGTGAATCCCAATCTCTGTATGTCTATAGAATATATCTTCAGAGTCATCGTGATTTATAATGTGCCTAATATGCCTTTAAATTCACTTGATAAATGAAAAACAATGAAACAAATGTCAACTACATTTTGCCCTGACAGAAATAACATGCACTTAAAAAAGAAATTCTCTTCAGCCTAGAAAATAAGTTGTAGAGCATGAAAAAAGCTTGAAGAGAAATCTAGCATTTAATTATATTTGTCACTATGGAAATTTCTGTTTACAATATTGTCACTTTAAAAAAGGTATTTTTAGATGTGACATTTTGATTAGGATAATTTCCTGCTTCCTACATAGTATGTTTTTTTAAATCATTATTTGGCTCTGAGGCTGTCAAGTCAGCAAAACTGTTGATGGGTTTTTTTAGATTGAATGACTACAGACCTGAGATGTCTTGATTCTATTTGGGGCTTATTGAGTTTATCAATATTTCATTGACGTAATAAGCCACTTTATGTCATGCTAACTGAATTCAAATGTACAATGTGGTAAATAGATTTACATAAGACATTGATGAGCTCAGCAAATATTTTATGTCTGCAGACAATTTGGAAAGAAACTCAGGGTTGAAACTCTGGCTTAGAATAGTTAATATATATAATATTCAATTCACGGCAATCGAGATTTACAACAAATGTGCTCACTTAAGATGATTCTTTTGGGAAAACATTAACTCCCTTCTGTGTGTCGAATTATGTCTAGATGCTAAATTCTAACAGAGAGTCTATATTATAAATTGGATAGTTAAATGTAAGTAAAAAGATGAAAGTTACAGGGAAAGGAAGGCTTTGAGATGCCAAAATTACAGTTATGAATACCAGAGGAAATTGGCCTGAACAAAAGCATGAAGGAGTTTGGTTACTTTAGTACAACAGGTTTAATGAAAGAGTACTTTGATATTTTTTCTGAACATTTTATGAAATGCAAGAAAAGGATAGTTATATTGAACATTGACTAATTTGATTGTCATATGAGGGAAGAACATTAGTTTGTTATTCTCTAAAAAGAATGAAAAACAGTAAACTTCATGATTCTGTATTTTAAAACCCTCCTCTAAGCTTGAATCTTCAAAGTACCTGTGTAGGTTAGATAAAGGAGGCTTTAGTTAACCCATTAGATTCTTATGTCTCACATACAGTCAGTATTATATTTTCAGGTTTGGATACGATGTTATTTGAATATTCTTTCATCTTTGGAAGACCCCAGCACTTACATCCTGTGTTTCACAGGCCACAGCACTTAAAGTAAGCACATTAAGTATGTCTTGATGATTACAGGAGACTGTCCCACCTCTGTTTTTACTTTTTAAATTATTTAAATAACCGAAAGAAATATAAAAGTCCTATTATCTCGAAATAACTTTTGTTAAAATTTTAATACATATTTTCCAGGCATTTCTGTGCAAATATATTTTTTGTTGAACAAAATTGAATTATAAGAAATCCTTTGATAGCTTAGTTTTAATGGAATTTCATTGTAGAAATACATCATGACGTTGAACCAGTTTCCTTCTTTTACTGAATCTTTAGTTTTTTTCCCTCCTTGGACCATAACCATTGCTGTGATCGATACATATATAGATCTGATTACTTCCGAGGGTAAATTCTTGTGAATAGAATTGCAGTATAAAAAGATGTGCACAGTTTAAGAGTTCACATATTTTGCCAAATTGCCTTCTGGAGTGAATTTTGCAGTTTACTGTCTTAACAGTGTAGGTGATTACCCCTTTCTCCGTATTTTTGCCTCTATCTCATTATCTGTAAGACAGGAATAATGGTACTAATCCTATTCTTTCCTACTTTCTAGCCTTGTTAGGAAAAGACTACAATGATATGTGAAATATTTTATATAAAGTATTAGAAATGTGAAGTTCCAAGGTCCTAATGCAGTTTTCTCCAATGTGGTTTTCTGTCTTCCTACTGTGGCTTCTTCTAGCCATCTCCATGGTTGCTGAGTGGATCTCTGCATCAACCTCCCCTCCCCCACCGTTTCTGTCTCTCATTTTTTGAGTTCTTATTATGTTCTAGACGCTGAACTAATCACTTTTCATTCAGTACAAATAAGGTGAAGAATCTAAACACATAACATTGTGACCCACTCACCTCAGTCAGGTTTGCGTGAAATTACCCCTTTCTTATCTTCTTAATCCTTAAAGTCACGCATGCTTTATTAGTTGGAAATAAACAGTCTGTCTCTCTCTTGAGTTTTCCAGCCACCCCATGTATTTTCCAGGATCCCCCAGGGGGATTATATAATCTAAAGTGGGAGAGGGTCAGTCCAGCTTTTTAAATACTCAATACAAAGGATTTGACCTACAGATCCTGTGTCTTTCCTTCTCAGAGAGGCCATTCTGTTTGCCTCAAGGGGTCTCCTTTGACCATTTTCCCAGACCTCTATGTGATGTGTCCACCTATGAGAAACTCCACACATGATTCCAAGGTACCCCCTGCTAATGGAGATTATCTTCCATAATTCCATATATTCTCCTAATTTCATGTAATTGCTGAAATAGCTTACAATTTATCTTATTGGGAAAAAAAATTACATATATGTTGTCTCTGGCAGGGACCCTGACATTAGATATTTACTAAAGCTAGATGGCAACAGTAAAAGAATGTCATCTTCAGAAAAGTCATTAAAGAACTTTGCCTTGGTTTGGAAGGCCGAAAGAATCGTTTTTGGATGCATCCATGTGTGGTCCAGCCCTGAAGTGATAACTGCATGACAGCCAGAGGAGGGCAGCAGAATGTCAAGGCTACCTTGCATAAGGAGACTTACAGCTGTTACAGGGACTAGTACTTCTGGGTGGGCAGGATCAGAGGGTTCTTGTCTTGAAGTCAAGTTCTATGAGAAGAAAAATGTATTCAGAAAAAAAATGTAAGAAATCTTCATTGCTGGAACTGAAAATAAGCAAACTGTTTTCCTGTATTTTCTCTCTCTGTAGATAAAGCTACATGGTACTCTGACGCCTCCTTAGGGAGATAGATTGATTGCAACAGTGGGAATTAGAGCCACTGAATTTGTATTGACAACAGTCTGAGATGGGCTGGTATGTTGGTCTTCCAAAAGGATAGTTGAGCTTAAGTGGCTAGAAAAATTCTTAAAAACTAGTTCTTTGGAACTTTTCTCCCTGGTTAGGATTTGGATGAATACTGCCAGTGTTTGCCTTTTGATTCTACTTTCCATGCTTCCATAGTTCACTCCTCCCTTTTAATTGACAAATTTCTCTTCTTAGGTTTGTAAAGTGCTATCACATAGGTCAGGAAACCTCTTTCAGATGACTTTTTCTGTGTTTTCGTGTATTACATGTATTTACTGTACACTTTTGCTCAGAGGTTCATTTATTTTCCTCATTTGTAAGTTCTTTGGAGATGCCACATATATAACCCCCAACATTTAAAACTTATTTAATACTTTCAACCACCTGCTTGTTTTTATCATATCCATTTTGCATGTAAAGAATCTTAGGTTTATAGCATTGACATACTTTCTCAAAGTCTGCAGAGTATAAGTGGAGGAGATTGTTATGAATCTGGATTAGTCTGAGTCCAATGTTCATACTTTTAACCACGTTGCTAATTTGCTCTTGCTCTCTTTAGACTCTATACTGTCTAGTATAGCAGCCTAGTCATATGGCATAAAGTAACATTCAATAAAAAATTCAGCCCTCAGTCACACTAGCCACATTTCAGGAGATCGTTAGCAGCATGTGTCTAGTGGCTAATGTATTGAATAGAATTGATATAGACTGTTTCCTTCATTGCCTTAGACTCAGAGGCATTACCATTTGCCATCCTCCCTGGCCTCTCCCTGTCCCACATAGTGAGATGCCATCTTCCCTTGGCCTCTGTGACACTGCCCTCTCCTGGAATTTCTTCTTTGCTCATAAGGTAATTTCTTTTCATTCTCCTTTAGGAACTCTTTCAACTCCACCCACTCTTTTTTGTTGTTGTTGAAACTTTTTTCTTTATTGAAGTTGTGAGTTCATAGAAAAATGATGCATAAAATACAGGATTCCCATAGACCACTCCACCATTACCACCTTGAATTGGTGTGGAATATCTGTTAAAAGTGATGATACATGTTTTTATAATTGTATTATTAATTAAAGTCCATGGTTTAACTTAAGGTTCACTGTGTAGTTGTAGTTACATGGATTTTTAAAAAAATTTGTATTCTCTTAAAATATGTGCAATCTAACATTTCCCCTTTCAATCATACTCAGATATCTATTTTAGTGTCATTGATTGCATTCATAGTGTTGTGCTACCATCACCACCATCCATTACCAAAACATTTCCATCATTCCAAATAGGAACACTGTACATTTTAAGGCTCAACTTCCCATTCCTTATCCCTACCCCATCCCGTGGTAACCTATGTTCTAGATTCTGACTCTGTGAGTGTGCTTAATCTAATTGTTTCAAATCAGTGAGATCATACATTTGTCCTTTTCTGTCTGGCTTATTTCACACAACATGAAGTCTTCAAGGCTCATCCATACAGTTTGCATGTATCAGGATCTCATTCCTTTTTACAGATGAATAATATTCCATTGTATATACCACATTTTATTTATCCATTTATCAGTTGATGGACACATCCAGCTTTTGGCAATTTTGAATAATGCCACTATAAACACTGATGTGCAAATATCTGTTTGAGTCTCTGCTTTCAGTTCTTTTGGGTATATACCTAGTAGTGGGATTACTGGGTCATATGGTAGTTTTATATTTTGCTTTCTGAGGAACTGCCAAAATGTCTTCCACAGTGGCTGCACCATTTTAGATTCCCAGGGGCAATAAATTAGTGTTCTTATTTCTCTGCATCCTCTCTAAACTTACTATTTTCCACTTTTTAAAACATAGCAGTCATTCTAATAGATGTGAAATGGCATCTTGTTGGGTTTGGCTTTGAATTTCCCTGATGGCTAATGATGTTGAGCATCTTTTCATGTGCTTTCTGTCCATTTGTATTTCTTTCTTGGAGAGAAGTCTGTTCAAGTCTTTTGCCCATTTTTTAAAATTGGGTTGTACATCTTTTTGTTGTTAAATTGAAGGATTTCCCTTTATGTATACTGTATATTAATCCTTTTCTGGATGTGTGGTTTCCAGATAACTTCTCAATTGTGTAGGTTGTCTTTTTACTTACATGATCAAGTCCTTTGAGGAACAAAAGTTTTAATTTTTATGAGGTCCCATTTATCTATGTTTTCTTTCGTTGTTTGTGCTTTGGGTGTAAAGTCTAAGAAACCATTGCTTAACACAAGGTCCTGAAGTTGCTCCCCTGTGCTTTCTTCTAGGCATTTGATAGTTCTTTCTCTTATTAAGGTCTTTGATCCATTGTAAGTTCAGTTTTGTATATGGGTGAGGTAAGCATTCTCCTTTTTTTAATTGGCAAATGGAGATCCAGTTCTCCCAGCACCATTTGTTAAAGAGACTATTCTTTTCCAGTTGAGTGGTCTTTGACACCTTTTCAGAAATCAGTTTGCCATAAATATGAGGGTTGATGTCTGAGCTCTCAACTCTATTCCATTGGTCTATATGTCTGTCCTTGTGCTGGTACCATATTGCTTTGATTACTGTGGCTTTGTAGTAAGTTTTAAGATCAGGAAATATGAGTCTTCTAACTTCATTCTTTTTCAAGATGGCTTTAGCTATGTTGGGCCACTTACTTGTCCTTAAAAATTTGAAGATTATCTTTTCCATTTCTGCAAAGAAGGCTGTAATTTTGATAGGGATTGCATCGAATCTATAAATTTCTTTGGGCAGTATTGACATCTTAGCAATATTTATTAATCTAATCCATGAACACAGAATATCCTTCCTTTATTTAGGTCTCCTTTAATTTCTTTTAGCAATGTTTTGTAGTTTTCTGTGTACAAGTCCTTTATATCTTAATTAGATTTATTGCAAAACATTTGATTCTTTTAGTTGCTATTGTGAGTGGAATTTTTTTCATGATTTCTTCTTCCAGTTGTTCATTGCTTATGTATAGAAACACTAGTGATTTTCAGGTGTTGATCTTATACCCTGCCACTTTGCTGAATTCATTGATTAACTCTAGGAGCATTATTGTGAATTTTTCAGGATTTCCTATCTATAGAATAATATCATCTACAAGCAGGGAAAGTTTTACTGCTTTCTCTCCAATTTGGATGCCTTTTATTCTTTTTCTTGCCTAATTGCTGTGACAAGAACTTCTGTACAATGTTGACTAACAGTGGTGACAGTGGGCATCCTTGTCTAGTTTCTGATCTTAGAGGGACAGCTTTCAGTAGGATGTTAGTTGTGGGTTTTTCATATATGCCCGTTATCATGTAGAGGAAGTTTCTTTCTATCCCATGTGTTATAAGTAGTTTTTATTAAGGAAGGGTACTGTATTTTGTCAAGTGTTGTTGCTGTATTTGTTGAGAGATCATGTTTTTTTTTTCTTCCTTATATTGAATCAACCTTGCATACCAGGGATAAATCTCACTTGATCATGGTGTATAATTCTTTCAATGTACTGTGAAGCCATCTAATCCTGGGCTTTTCTTT
>PVKH010001608.1:16720-30010 GCA_004027955.1 Chaetophractus vellerosus
GGAGGGAGGCACTCAATCACTTGAGTCACCTCTGCTCCCTGCTTGTTGTGTCTCTCATTATGTTGTCTTTGCTGTGTCTCTTTGTTGTGTCATCTTGCTTGTGTCTCTTCATTGCATCATCTCACTGAATCATTCTGTTGCATCAGCTCATCATGCTGGCCCATCACATCAGCTTGCTGTCTTGCTTGTCTTCTTTAGGAGGCATTGGAAACAAAACCCGGGACCTCCCATGTGGTAGGTGGGTGCCCAACTGCTTGAGCCACATCTCCTTCATTACAGTCCTTTTTATTTGAGTAGGATACCTAGTAATGTCCTCCTTTTCATTATTTTTTAAAATTATTTTTAAAGATTTATTTATTTATTTAATTTATTTATTATATATCCCCCCCTTTCTGCTTGTTCTTGCTGTGTTTATTTTTGTGTTCTTCTGTGTTTGCTTATCTCCCTGCACTGCGGGGACCCGCCGAGTCAGCTCACCGTGTGGCAGCTTGCCCTGCTCGCGGCGGCTTGCCCTGCCCATGGTGGCTTTGCCCTGCCTGCGGTGGCTTGCTCTGCCCGTGGCGGCTTGCCTTCTCGAGGCGGTCTGCCCGCTCGAGGAGGCCCAGGGAACCGAACCCGGGGCCTCCCATGTGGTAAACCGGAGGCCCTACCAATTGAGCCACAGTCGGTTCCCCTCCTTTTCATTATTGATATTTGTTATTTGTATCCTCTCTTTTTTTTTCTTTGTCAGTCTAGCATAAGTTTGTTTATTTTGTTGATGTTTTCAAAGAACCAGCTTTTGGTTTTGTTGATTCTCTCTATTGCTGTTTTGCTTTCTATTTCATTTCTTTCTGCTCTACTCTTTCTTTCTTTCTTTCTGTTTGCTTTGCATTTAGCTTGCTTTTCTTTTTCTAGTTCTTCCAGTTTTGAGGTTTGGTCTCTGATTTGAAATCTTTCTTCTTCTATAATGTAAGCATTTTGAGCTGTAAATTTTCTTCTCAGCACTGCTTTCACTGCATTCCATAAATTTTGTTATGTTTTATTTTCATTTTCATTTGCTTGAAGATATTTCCTAACTTTGTTTCTGATTTACTCTTTAACCCATTGGTTGCTTAAAAGTATGTTGTTTAATTTCCACATATTTGTGAATTTTCCCTTTCTCCCTCTGATTTCTAGCTTAATTCCACTATTGTCAGAGAAGATGCATTGTATGATTTCAGTATTTTTGAATTTATTGAGACTTGTTTTATGACCCATCAGATGGCCTATACTGGAGGATGATCCATGTGCCATAGAGATGAATATGTATTGTGTTTTCATTGGGTGAAGTGTTCTATATATATCTTTTAGGTCTAGTTAGTTTAGTGTATCATTCAATTCCTGTACTTCCTTATTGATCTTCTGTCTAGGTGTTATATTCATTATTGAGAGTGATGTGTTAAAATTTTCTAATATTAATGTAGAACCTGCAGTTTCTCCCTTTAAGTCCATCAGTACTTGCTTCATGTATTTTGGGGCTCTGCTGTTAGGTGCATAATGATTTCTATTTGTTACATATTCCTGTTGAATTATCCCCTTTATCAGGATGTAATGACCATCTTTGTCCCTCATAACTATTTTTAACCATTATTAGTATGGCTATTCCAGCTCTCTTTTGGTTACTACTTGCATGGTATATATTTTTTTCCATCCTTTTGCTGTCAGCCTACTTGTATCTTTGACTTCAAGGTGAGTCTCTTGCAGTCAGCATATAGTTGGGTCATATTTTTTATCCATTCTGCCAATCTCTGCTTTTTTGAATGGAGAGTTTAATATATTTACATTTAAAGTCACTATTGATAATACAGGGCTTTCTTCTGCCATTTTGCTATTTAGCCTTTATATGTCTTATACATTTTTTGTTCTTTTCTTCTTTTAAAGCCTACTTTTATATTTATTTCCTTCCTTGTGTTGTACCATATTGGGTGCCTTCTCATTTCTATCTGGTTATATTTTTTACCATTTTTCCTTGTAGTTACCATAGGGTTAAAATTTAACATCCTAAATATATGTTATATTTGGTTTGATACCAACTTAGCTTCAATAGCATGAACATAGGCTTTTCCTATACCCCTCTAACAGCCCTCCATCGTTTTTTGTACTTGTTACTATGTATATCTTTGTACACTGTATATCCAGAAACCTAGATTTAGCATTGCTTTTTATGCATTTGCATTTTAGCACCTATAGGAAGTAAGAAGTGGCATTACAAACCAACCAATACAATAATACTGCCATTTATAATTATTCAAATGGTTTCCTTTATTGCAGGTCTTTATTTCTTTTTGCTGCTTTGAACCATTGTCTAATATACTTTAGTTTAGGTCTGAAAAACTCCCTTTAGCATTACTTGTACAGGAGGTTTAGTGGTGATGAACTCCTTCAGCTTTTGTTTATCTGAGAATATCTTAGTCTCTCTCATTTTTGAAAGAATCTTGCCAGATATAAAGTTCTTGACAGGCGGTTGTTTTCCTTCAATACTTTTAAGTATTCCATCCCTCTGCCTTCTTGCCTCCATGGTTTCTGGTAAGAAATTGGCACTCAATCTTATTGGGACTCCCTTGCACGTAACACATTGCTTTTCTCTTGCAGCTTTCAGAACTATCTCCCTGTCCTTCATATTTGATAACGTAATCAATATCTGATAGGGTGTATTTTTCTTCATGTTTATCCTGTTTTTATACTCTGAGCTTCTTGGATGTGCATATTCATGTGCTTTGATATGTTTGGAAAATTCTTTGTCATTGTTTCTTTGACTATTCCTTTTGCCCCTTTCTCTTTCTCTTTTCCTTCTGGGACTCATGCCATAACTTGTTTATTGGTACATTTGCTGGTTCCTCATAACTGTCTTTGTTTTCATTTCTAGTATTTCTTTTGCACTCTGCAGGGTTTTTCCTCTGTTTTACTGGTCCTTTGTCTTGTCCAGGGCTTTTGCTTGCTACTTATTTTGGTTTACCAGCGTTTCAGTAAATACTTTGCAGCAGTATGATTAGGAGAAATTGACACTAATAAGGCACTGAAAAAAATATTCACTGAATGAAAGGACCCATGTTTGTATAATGAAGCAGTCTAAATGAGACAGTGTAGTGTTCTCAGTAGGGAGAGAGGAATATTTCTGTCCCACTAAAAGCAACACACAGGATTTTGGGATAAATACCGATGAATTTCAACTAGTCTGCCATTCAGATGTGTGTCCTGTTTTTAAGGAGATCTAACCACACTGCCCTTTTTTAGCAGACATAATAGGAAGGAGACTGTTATCCATTTTATAACTTGAACTAAAGCTAAATGCTTTAGAGATGGAAATTTGACTTGTTCAAATTTTATTTCCTAAAACTTATTTTAAATTTTGTTTGCTTCTGGGGTCAGTATCAATATATAGTCCTTTACCATCTCAGACTTAGTTTCCTAGGACTGCCATAAGAAAATAGCACAAACTAGATGGCTGAAATAACAGAAATTTGTTGTTGCACAAATTTGGAGGCTACAAATTCAAAATCAAGGTGTCGGCAGGCTCATGCTCTTTGAAGTCTGTAGGGAAGAGTCCATTCCATGTCTCTTTTCTGGTTTCTGGCAATGGCTGCTGGCTATCTATGGCATTCTTTGCCTCAGTCATAACATGACATTTTCCCCTTGTTTCTTTATCTGTGCAGTTTTCCCCAGGACACCAGTCATAAATGGATTATGGCCCACCTTAATCCAGTTTGGTCTCATTTTCACTAATAACATCTTTAAAGACCCTGTTACCAAATAAGGTCACATTCACGGGACTGGGGTCTAAAAATCTTGGATTAAAGTCACAGAAACCTAGTATACTCTTTAAAAAAAAATTTTTTTTTTTTAAGGAAGCTTTAGATTACAGAAATATTACATTGAAAACATAGGGGGATTCCTATATATCCCACCCCTCCCCCTTCCACACTTTTCCGTTTAATAACATCATTCATTAGTGTGGTACATTTGTTACAATTGATGAACACATATTGAAGCACTGCTACTAACCGTGGTCTATAGTTTACCTTATAGTTTACACTTTGCTCTGCACAATTTTATAGGTTTTTACAAAGTGTGTAATGACTTGTATCTGTCATTGCAATATCATGCAGAACAATTCCAGTATCCCCCAAATGCCCCATGTTACACCTATTCTTTCCTCCCCCTCCCTCCAGAACCTCTGGTGACCACTGCCTTTATATCAATGTTGTAAGTTCTTCCATTACTAGAATAATAATGTCTACCTTAGTCTATAGTTACATTCTCTCCCTTATGTTTGTTCATTCATCAATCTTAAGGATTTTGGCATGGTGATGCCCACTCTGTTTCTGATTGAGAGGGGACTTGACTATCCATGGAACTGGGGAGAGAGCTGGAGGAATGAATAGGTGAACTCTGGGGATTTGTAGGTCTGTGGTTGAAACTACAATGGTGGGAATGTTCTTTTGGCAAATATGACAGGGGAGGATTACTGGTGCAGGACATTGCGGGTGGGGAGAGTTTTACTCTCTTAATTAATAATCTACCTAACCACAGTTACTATGGGCCAGTCACTACTCTAAGCACTAAGGTATTCTTTTACTTGATTTTCACAACAAGCCTAGGTGACAGTTGTTTTAATTCCACTTTAGTGATAAGGAAATGGAGGTACAGAGGAGTCTTAAGGGACGCCCCCTAGGGTCACATATCAAGCAAAGGGAGAGAGTAGTAGTCAAACCCAGACAGTCTGAAGCCATGCTCTTAATCACCACACTGTATTCACCAAGACGGAACACAGAAGTGTCAAAGAACTAAAAGTAGGAAAGGCAGTTTTGTTTCATTTCTTAAATAAAACTTATTGAAGTATATCTTTAATATGTGAACATACATAAATAAGTGTATAGTAAAATTTGTGAGTTTACAAAACAAACATGCATATCATCATATAAGGCTCCCACACATCTCTCCACCACCACCACCATGCGTTGTGGTCAAACATTTGTTACAAACTGTGAAAGAGCATTGCCAAAATATTAATACTAACTGAAGCCCATATCTTACATTTGGTGTATTTCTGCCAACCTACCCAGTTGTTAACACCCTGTATTAGTATTATATATTTATTATCATTCAGGAGAAAACATTCTCATATTTGTCCTGTTAACCACAGTCCATCATCCATTACTGGATTCCATGTGTTATACAGTTCCATGTTTTGTACAATCCATTCAAAGTATACACTCAGCACACAGTTGTGCTCTCATTACATCAATTTTAGAATGTTTTCATTACTCCAAAAGGAAAAATCCCATACCCCCTTATATGCTTTAATGTTGTCCCTTAGTATTGAAATAATATCTTCTTGCCATTGCTGCAAATATTACAGTATGACTGTTAACTATAGCCATATGCTAAGTCAGTTGTAATTTTCCTGTGTTTCACCATATTCTTAGTACTTTTTAAAAGAAGAGCATTCTTATATTTATACTGTTAACCACTATCTTCATCCACTACTGAAATCACTATATTATATATTCCCCTAGATTATTCTCTAGTTTCCTTTCAAGTGACATTTATGTCCATAGAGTTCCCCTTTCAGCCACAATCTCATTTATAAATCAGCAGTGTTAGTTATGCTCACTACAACGTGTTTCTCTTAACTCTTTTCATAGGAAAAGGATTTTTAATTTTCAAACTAGTAGACTAGGTATATTATGGATTCAAAGGAAGACAAGATTAATTTAGCCATAGTAGAATTATAGGATTTACAATTAAATATTGAATAAAAATAAACAGTGCTTAGAGAGTAAAATGATGCTCTTTTGAAGCCAGTATGAGTTTATTGAAAACAGATCATTCTACACTAGCATAATCTTTCTCTCTGACAGAATAACTAGGCTCATAGAAAAAATCTATGCATTAGATATAACTTAGAGGTTTTTTCCAGACAATTAGAAAAGTCTTTCAAAGGGAATTGTGGGAACATGGTATCAAATTAGGCAGACAAGGCTCAGCTCTCTCACATAAACAACAGAAAAAGAGCAAAAAGGTCCCCAAGGGACCTGCTTTGGGGGATAGCAGATTAGGACAGTGCTTTACAACTCCCAGGAGGGTGAGGGACACAGAGAGGAAGAGCCTGAAATAACAAGCTGTAAGTTACTAAACCTCCCAGCCACAGGGAAGGGCTCCCCTCCCCCACCTCAAGATATTAAGCAGGAATAAAACCCCTGGCCATTGAAGCTGACTGAGATGGGAGCAGAAGTCTTCCTCCGTGTCACCTGTTACAAGGGGAAAGGGATGGGAAGTCAGGGGACTTTTCTCAGTGAATTCAGCCAGCAGAGCTTGTGTTGAAACTCGGCTCTGGTCAGACCAAAACAAAGGAAAATGGAGAGAGATACACCTCTGTGGAAAGCTGTGCCAATGAGTGCCATCTGCTGGCCTGTCTGGAACTTGTGTGGGCAAAAACTGCACTTGGGTCTCTCTGTTCTCTAACTTCTGCGAGAAAATCTGCACCCCATTAGTGAGTCCCTGGCACAATTATGATCGCTTAAGCTGGGAAGTTTTAAACACTTAGGATAAGTTGAGCCAAATATAAAAGAAGAGCTGTGAAAAAATAATAATAGGCAAGAGAGAGAAATTGGCCATCAGAGTAAATTCACCAACATGTTCAGATGGCTAGGCATCAGCAAAAATATTACAAGCCATGCTAGGAAACAGGAAGAGATGGTCTAGCCAAAGGAACAAACCAAATATCCTGAAGAGATACAGTATTTAAGACAATCAATGATAATCAAAAACTCTCCTAAATCAATTTAAAGAATTGAAAGAAAATATGACCAAAGAGATAAAGGATATTAAGACACTGGGTGATCATAAAGAACAATTTGAAAGTCTGCAAAGAAAAGTAAGAGACCTTATGGGAATGAAAGACATGATGGAAGAGATTAAAAATACATTAGAGGCACATAAGAACAGATTTGAATTGCTTGAAGGCAGAATTAGTGATTTTGAAGACAGATTATCTGAACTGGAAAAGATAGGAGAACAGAAAGAGAAGATAATGGAAAAAATGGTACAGGGTCTCAGGGAATTGAATGACAATGAGAAATGCAAAATCGTATACATTATCTGTTTGCCGGAAGGAGAAGAAAATGGAAAACGGGCAGAAAGAATATTTGAGGGAATATGACTGAAAACTTCCCTACCCTTATGAAAGATTTAAATATCAATATCCAAGAAGGACAACACACTCCAAAAGAATAAAGCAGAATAGACCTGTCCTGAGACACCTACTATTCAGAATGACGAACATCAGAGATAAAGAGAAGATTCTGAAAACAGAGAGAGAAAAGCAAAGCATCATATACAAGGGAACCTTGATAAGATTAAGTGCCAACCTCTCATCAGAAACCTTGGAGAAGAGAAGAAAGTGGTATCATATATTTAAGGTACTGAAGGAGAAAAATGGCCAGCCAAGAATTCTGCATCCAGCAAAGCTGTCCTTCAGAAATGAGGGTGAGTTTAAAGTCCTCACAGACAAACAAAAACTGATAGAATATGTTACCAAAAGACCAGAATTAAAGAGATACTAAAAGGAGTGCTGCAGCCTGAAAGGAAAAAGAACAAGGGTGTGAGTCTTGGAGAAAAGTATAGAAATGAAGATTATTAGGAAGGGTAAATTAAAGGGTAAAAAGATAAACAGTAGTACAATAGGACAACAGAAAGCCAAAGGTCAAAATAGATGAAGTATGTAATGCCTTTACAGTAATAACATTGAAAGTTAATGGCTTGAACTCCCCAATCAAAAGACATAGACTGATAGAATGGATTAAAAAAAAATATGAGCCATTTATATGTTGTCTACAAGAGACTCACATCAGAAATAAGAATACAGCCAGGTTGAAAGTGAAAAGTTGGAAAAAGATATTCCACACAAATAGTAACCAAAAAAGACCTGGAGTAGTGATACTAATATCAGACAAAATAAGTTTTAAATGCAAAACTGTTATAAGGGATGAAGAAGGTTATTATATATTAATAAAAGGGTCAATTCAGCAAGAAGTAACTATACTAAATAGTTATGCACCTAACTTGAGTGCCCCAAGATACATGAGATACACACTGGCATAGCTGAAGGGAGAAATAGATATCTCTATAATAATAGTTGGAGACTTGAATACACCACTCCCAGTATAGGATAAACCATCTGGACAGAAGATAAATAAAGAAACAGAGAACTTGAATAATATGGTAAATGAACTAGTCCTAACAGACATCTATAGAGCATTGTACCCCCAAAAAGCAGGATATACATTCTTTTCAAGTGCACATGGGTCCTTCTCCAAGATAGACCATATATTGGGTCACAAGTCTCAATAAATTTAAAAAGTTTGAATTACACGGAAATATTTCTCTGATCATAACAGAATAAAGCTGGAAATCAATAATGGATGAAAAAAGGAAAAATTCATAAACTTATGGAGATTAAACAACACACTCTTTAATCAGTTGTCAAAGAAGAAATTGCATGAGAATTCAGCAAATATCTTGCCATGAATGAAAATGAGAACACGACATATCAAAACCTATTTATGGGATACTGCAAAGGCAGTGCTGAGAGGGAAAGTTATAGCTCCCAATCCTTACATTAAAAAAGAAGAAAGCTAAACTTGCACACCTGGAGGAACTAGAAAAAGAACAGCAAACTAATCCTAAACCAAGCTGAAGAAAGAAAGAGTAAGGATCAGAGCAGAGATAAATGAAATCAAGAACAAAAAAACAATAGAATCATCAAAACCAAAAGTTAGTTCTTTGAGAAGATCAACAAAATCAACAAACCTTTAGCTAGACTGACAAAAAACAGAGAAATGAAAGGTGGGATATTACGACTGACCCCACAGAAATAAGATCATAAGACAATACTATGAACACCTGTGTGCCAAAAAACTAGACAATGTAGATGAGATGGACAAATTCCTAGAAACACACGAACCATCTATACTGACCCTAGAAGAAAATAGAAGACCTCAACAAACCAATCACAAGTGAAGAGATTGAAACAGTCATCAAAAACCTCCCAAAGATGAAAAGTCTGGGACCAGATGGTTTCACAGGTGAATTCTACCAGTCGTTCAAAGACGATCTAATACCAGTCTTGCTCAAGCTCTTCTAAAAAATTGAGCAGGAGAGAATGCTACCAAATTCAATTCATGAAGCCCTAATACCAAAACCAGATAAAGACACTATGAGAAAAGAAAATTACAGACCAATTTCTCTAATGACTATAGATGCAAAAATCCTCAACAAAATACTTGCAAACTGAATCCAAAAGCACATTAAAAGCATTATACTCCAAAATCAAGTGGGTTTTATCCCAGGTATGCAAGGATGTTTCAACATGAGAAAATCAATTAATGTAATAAAGTACATTGATAAACTGAAGAAGAAAAGTTGTATGATTCTCTCGATTGGTGCAGAAAAGGAGTTTGACAAAATACTGCCCCTTTTCTTGATAAAAACGCTCCAAAAGACAGTAATAGAAGGAAGCTTTCTCAATATAGTAAAGCACATATATGAAAAATCTACAGCTTGCATTGTACTCATTGGTGAAAGACTGAAAGCTTAAGTGCTGAGATATGGAACAAAACAAGGATGCCCACTGTCACCATTATTATTCAATATTGTGCTAGAAGCTCTAGCTAGAGCAGTTAGGCTAGACAAAGAAATAAAAGGCCCCCAAACAGGAAAGGAAGAAGTTCTATTATTCGCTGATGAAATGATTCTATGTCTAGAAAATCCTGAAAAATCTACAACAAAGCTACTAGAATTAATAAATGAGTTCAGTCAACTGGTGGGGTTCAAGATTAATATGCAAAAATCAATAGCATTTCCATACATTACTGATGTGCAATCTGAGGAGGAAATCAGAAAAAAATTCCATTTATAATAGCGACTTTAAAAATCAAATATTTAGGAATAAACTTAACTAAGGACATAAAAGACCTGTATTCAGAAAATTACAAAACATTGCTAAAAGAAACCAAAGAAGACTTAAATAAATGGAAGGACAGTCCATGTTCATGGATTAAAAGACAAAATATTGTTAAGATGTCAATTCTACCCAAACTGATACAGACTCAACTAAAACCCAATAAATATCCCAACAGCCTGTTTTGCAGAAATTGAAACGCCAATAATCAAATTTATTTGGAAGGGTAAGGGGCCCCAAATAACCAAAATGTCTTAAAAAAGAAGAACCAAGTTGGAGGACTCACACTGCCTGACTTTAAAGAATATTACTTAGCTACAGTGGTAAAAATAGCATGGTATTGTTATAGGGACAGACAAATTGACCAATGGAACCAAATCGAGAACTTATAAATCAACACTCACCATCTACAGTCAAGTGATTTTTGACAAACCTAAGCCCACCTAATGTGCCAGAATAGTCTATTCAACAAATGGTGCTGGTTGAACTGGATAGCGGTATCCAAAAGAAAGAAAAAGACCCCTATCTCACACCTTATACAAAAATTAACTCAAATGGATCAAGGATCTAAATATAAAAGTGACAACCATTAAACTCCTAGAAGAAAATGTGGGAAAACATCTTCAAGATCTTGTGGTAGGTGGTAATTTCTTAAACCTCACACATGAAGCACAAGCAACAAAAGAAAAAATAGATAAATGGGACCTTGTCAAATTTCAACACTATTGCACCTCAAAGGACTTTGTCAAAAGGGTGAAAAGGCAGTCAACTCAATGGTAGAAAATATTTGGTAATCACATATCTGATAAGGATTTGATATCTACGATTTATAAAGAGATCTAAACAATAAAAAAGACAAACTATCTGGTTAAAAAATGGGCAAAAAATCACTTCTTGGCATTTTGGCTAAGATCAAGCATAAAAAATGGGCAAAAGAATTGAAAAGACAACTGTCCAAAGAAGAAATACAGTTGGTGAAGAAACACATGAAAAAATGTTCAACATCACTAGCGATTAGGGAGATGCAAATCAAAACTACAGTGAGATATAATTTCCTACCTATTAGTCTGGCCACTATTAAAATGTCAGAAAACTGTAAATGTTGGAGAGGATGTGGAGAGACAGGAACACTTCTTCACTGTTGGTGGGAATGTAGAATGGTACAGCCACTGTGGTGGACTGTTGGCAGTTCCTAAGGAAGTTGAATATAGACTTGCCATGGGACCTGACAATACCATTACTGAGAGCAGTGATATGAATAGACATCTGCACACCACTTTTCATCGTAGCGTTATTCATTGTAGCCAAAAGTTGGAAACAACCCAAGTGTGCATCACCTGATGAATGGATAATCCAATTGTGGTATGTACACATGATGGAATATTATGCAGCGGTAAGAAGAAATGAAGTTGCGAAACATATGACAACATGGATGAACCTGGAGGACATTATGTTGAGAGAAGACAGACACACAATGACAAATACTGTATGACTGCCCTATTAAGAACGAAATATATTTTGTGAAATATAAACATGTGAAATATCAATATGGGTAAAATTGCATATTTAGGACCAGTTTTCTTTGAAGCTGAGCAAATGTAGGTTAATACTACAAAATGTTAGTATCAGACAAAAAGAAAACGTACTGAGCAGAGGAGACCAGACAGAGAGTGCTGCATATTGTATGATTCCATTTGTGTAGAGTGTAAGTATAGGTCAATTTATGGAGATGAAATTAGACTTGTGGTTGTATAGGGCTGAGGAATGAATGCTAGGGGGTGTGGAGTCTCTCTTTTTGGAGTAATGAAATTATTCTGAAATTTTTGAGGTGATGAATGTACAACATGTGATTATTTTTAAAGGTCAATGGTTGTACACTTTGGATAGATCATATGGTATGTGAATATATCTCAGTAAAAATGCTTAATAAATAAGTAATTATGCAGGAATAGTCAGAAATAGCTATGTACAGCAGGGGAAATGTAGATTGAGAACTGAGGAATTTTCTTGTTTGTTTTTTTGTCTGTTTTTTATTTATTATTATTATTGAAATAATTAAAATGCTCTAATAATGATTGAAGTGATGAACACACAACTCTTTGATTATACCAAATACCATTGATTGTACAGTTTGCATGAATTGTATGCTTTATTAATATGTATCAATAAAATTGATTTGAGTAAAAAGTATATAATTTTAAAAAAACTATAAAAATGAGAGATAAAGTATTTCACATGTATAAGATGAATATGTACAAGATGGAGAAAAGTGGATTAAGTGATAGTTTAGTCATTTGGAGCTTATTAAACCACCCTATCCACAAGGATGGCTTGATGCTTGGTGTGAACCTGGAGGGCAGACTCCAGTGAGTTACTGGTGCAAGAACCTGTTCTGCTCAATAATTTTTATCAATGATTTCGGTGATAAAAAGTCATATTTTTAAGGATGATGGAATAGAATTTTGAAAAGCAGTTGATGGAACTTAAAATGACTAATATAAAACTTCATAGGGATAAATATGAATTTCATAATTTAATTTAAAATCTTCAAAGTGCCATTGTCATGACCACCATCGCTAGGATAGTGAGAAATGTTTGAAATATTTAGCATTACTAAGCTTTAGAAGGAAGACTTGAGAACATCACATATGTGTTCAAATACAGGAAAGACTATTATATGGAGTATGAATTATAAACTTACTTTGTATATGTTTAAGAGGCAAAGCTAGAATCAATATGTAAAAACAGCAGGGGATCCAACTATAGCTAATATAAGAACTTCCTAATGACATTGGCTGTTTAAAAACCCAATGGCTTGCCTTTCCTTCTATAAGCACCTAAGAGTCTATGCCATAAGATTTAGGTAACTGCCAGTTCTCCGTAGATCTGTGTTAATGATTTGAGGAATGTTAATTTCCTGTCACCTCTTTCCAAAATGCCTTTATACTGCTAGATCTTATACAGAACCTTAAATTACCATGTTATTTATACCATTTTGCATCAGGGTTTCTCAATCTGAGCACTATTGACATTCTGGATAAATAATTTTTTGCTGTGGATACTGTACTATGCATTGTGGGATGTTTAGCAACATTACTGGCTTCTGTCCACCACATACCAGTAGCACCTCCCCCAGTTGTCACAGTCAAGAATGTCTCCAAACATTACCAGATGTCCGTCAGGGGCAAAGCCACACAAGGTTGCAAACCACTGCTTTAAGGAAAGGAATTAAGATTTGTGTTAAAATGCAAATGCTAGTAGGATGTGTACAAAACAATTATCAGTCCTCCATTTGTCTGATTGGACCAGTT
>PVKH010001609.1:0-29912 GCA_004027955.1 Chaetophractus vellerosus
GGATAGGGCGCCGGTTCACCACATGGGAGGCCCTGGGTTCGGTTTCCGGGGACCTCTCCAAAGCGGGCAGACTGCCTTGAGAAGGGCAAGCCGCTGTGGGCGGGCCAGAGCCACCATGGGCAGGGCAAAGCCACCACAGGCAGGGCAAGTCACCCGCGAACGGAGCAGATCCACCCCTGAACGGAAGGGGAGCCGCCTGTGAATGGAAAGCAGATCCGCCCGCGAATGGAGCAGAGCTGCCTGTGCGATGACCTGGCTCGGCGCTTCTCCGCAACAAGGTGAGACAGAGCAGACACAGAAGAATGCAGAGAAATGAACACAGCAAGAGCAAGCAGAAAGGGGGGGATATGTAACAACAAAAAAAAACATTTTAAAAATAGAATCATAAAAACATACAAATTAGCAATTGTGCCTTTCATACCTTGTATATATACCTTTAAAATTCTGTTGTACTGCCTCAAACGGTGGGGCTCCTGATGGCTCTAGAGATATCTAGACACTATAAGCAGGGCAGAAATCTCAGAAGTTAGCCACCCTGTCAGTGGACCTTACTTTGGAATTTATGCTTCCCCTTGTAACAGTTAGACTCATTTATACTTTCCCTACACATGGCTCTTCCGCCCCTCTCATTTGAACCTATAATTAACACTCTACTTTATAAATATATGTCCCAGAGACTTAAATCTTTGGTCTGTTCACATGCCAATTGAGCCCTGAATCTCAGTAGAATTGCAACACCTACTCTCCAGTTCATTGGACTCACCCAGGACAACTAACAAAGGGAGGATGATGGACAATGCCCATCCCAAGGAAGAAGGTGTCTGCAACTGCAAGCAAGATAGTGCCATCCATCTGCTCCATGGAACCTAAGCCCCCTCTCAATTAGGAACTGCTCATAATTCAATTAATTTGGACACATCTCACAGCATATACAAAAATTAACTCAAAATGGATCAAAGACCAAAATATAAGGGACAAAACAATAAAACACTTCGAAGGAAACATAGGTGTAAATCTTCATGACTTTGGATTAGGCAACTCTTTCTTAGATATAATCTTCAAAGCACAAGCCATAAAAGAAAAAAAATAGATAAGCTAAAATTCATCAAAAATAAAGACTATTCTGCAGCAAAAGACATTACCAAGGAAGTGAAACGAGAACCCACAGAATGGGAAAAAATATTTGCAAATCATATATCTGGTAAGGGTGTATTACCCAAAATATATAAATAATACTTCCAATTTTTTAAAAAACGGACAAACAACCCAATAAAAAATGAGCAAAGGTTTGAATAGAAATTTCTCCATGGAAGATATATCCATGGCGAATAATTATATGAAAAAATACTCAACATCATTAATTTTAAGGGAAATCAAAACCCCAGTGAGATACTACTTCACACACTCGAATGGCTATAATAAAAGAAAGATTTAAAATAAAGAAAGAAAATTGCAAGTTTTGGTGAGGTTATGAAGAAATTGGAAACTTCATACATTGTTAGTGGGAATGTAAAATGATGCAGTCACTGTGGAAAAGTTTGCCATTTCTATAAAAAGTTAAAGGTATTGTTTCCATATGAGCCAACAATTTCATTCTAGGTATCTACCCAAGAAAAATGAAAACATATGCTCATGCAAAAACTTGTACAATAATGTTCATAGCATCATTACTCAGAGTAGCCAATAAGTAGAAAAACCCAAATGCCCATCAACTGATGAATGGAAAACAAAATGTAGTATATCCAGATGTTGGTATATTATTTAGCCATTGAAAGGAATGAAGTAGTGACACAAGTTACAACATGTATGAACCTTGAAAACATTATTCTAAGTAAAAGAAGTCAGACACAAAAGGCCACATATTTTACTCCATTTATTTGAAATGTCAGATAAATCCATGGAGACAAGCCGTAGATTAACAGTTGCTAGAGGATATAAGGAGTGAGGGATTGGGAAGTATGGGGATTTTGGGTGGCTGATGGAAATGTTCTGGAATTAGATAGTGAGGCTCATTGTACAACATTGTGAATATACTAAAAAGTGCACTTTAAAATGGTGAATTTTATCTCAAGAGGCTGGATTTTCATTACCAAATATTGTTAAATGTTGTTAAATTTCCTGTCTCAATTTCATTATAGTTAAAAAATGGATCCAACATTTATCTAAGAAACTAAGATCGATAATATATTAGATATTAGATGTGGGAAGCTGCCTCACATAGTTTTATGGAATATAGTCATACAATGAGATAGAATTCTCATTCCTAATGAATAATAACTTCAAACAGTAAAGTAGAATTTCCTTGCAGGCAGTGAGTACATTTATCTGCTTTTGCTTAGCAACTTTACCCTAGGATCTTACATAGGTCAGATGCATAGTAACTTTTTATATAATATGTTGAAAAAATAAAGAGCATCGGTGTATGAATATACCAGTATTCACCGAATTCCTTAACATAAAGCCCTCTATAATGAAAAAGTCCATGAACCTGCTTATATGTATTTTTATAATGTGATGGAAAAAAGGAAATTCTAATGGAGACTTTCATTAAAAATTCATATTGGGGATGTTGAATGAATAAGTAGCCCAGACATAGATCATTTTTTTAATGAGAGAATTTTTTACTGAAAAGATAGCATGCCTGATATATGTTGCAGATTGATACTTGTCTTCCAGTAGTCTTTCGATATTCTGCCATAAACATCAAACTTCAAATGAGTATGTGGTCATACATACATCTAAAGTCTGCTTTTTGTTGGCTGAGCGATGGAGAGAAATGGAGAAACATCAGACCTACACCACAAATAGGTATACTAGGTCAATGAAGGCAGGATGCCCATATCCCAGGATTGTCCACCTATTTTCTGACTGATTTTTTAGAGAGTAAATAAATAATATGATTCATTTCTTCCAAGTCTCAAATATATTACAGTATCTTTGAATCGATTCTGCAAATTCATTCAAATATAGACATATCTTTTGTCTTAGAATTTATGTTCTTATTGCCTAATATTCACTGATAAAAGATTAACCTGTGGTGGATTGTTAGAATTCAATTTCTGAGACCCTTCTCATGGAAGTTGTGATTTTTTAGGATAGAAAGGAGCCCAGGTTAAGTGTACTTTTGATAAACAGACAAGTAATGTATTATTTGGTCACTTTTGAAAATACTCCTTTAATTATAGTTACCAAAACTGTGCATGCATCTTAACCAACTACCCAAAGAATGAAGGGCATTTCATTAAAGACAACATTATTTAATATTGCATTGAGTGAAATATTTATTGTTTTAAATTGCATTGTTTCATATTTTAAAACATACAATAAGATAGTTTTTGAAACTGTCATTAAATTATTGAATTTAGAGAATCAAAATCTCGAAATCACAGGATCTTAGAGTTGGAAAGGACCTCGAACATACTCTATTCCATCTTCTGTTCCATAGAATGGTTCACCTGGTCATCTAGGAATTTAGGATCCTGATTGAGAAGACTCTAGTTGGCTGTAGAATCCATCATAAAATGGTCTACAGTAAAAACCACGTGAAAGTGCAGCTCCATCATTATTCAGCATCTACCATAATGATCAAAGTCTAATGTCTCACTATATTTTCTGTAGAGAAAGAGAGAGAGAGAAAAAAAGAATGTATTAAAAGAACAGTAAAATGTGTGGGTGGTGCACAAAGGGCATCTCAATGAGCAGGGTTAGACTTAGGACTCAATGGAGAGATTGGGCTCTTCTTCTACAAGCAGCTGGGCCCCACCTACTCCCAGAACCTGTACATATCCTCCCCCACTGTGGGGCCACTTGGCCCTCCCTACTTACTCAGCACTGACTCAGTCTTGGGACCCACCCAGACGTGAGAATGGAGAGTATGCATTAGCCATTTTCTTAGTGGTTCTCCAGAAGTGGATGCCAATTTTGGGATTAAATGTGCAAAGATTTTATTAGAGGAACCACCTGTGAGAGAAAATGGGGAGGGATGCATGTAGGCTGATTTGAGAATGTAAATTTATTCAGAATGAAGGAGAAAGGGAAGGGGGTGAGTTTGAGAGGAAGTGACCTAGACTGTCCTGCAATCTAAGAAAAGTTTTTAAATTTGTCCTCAGGCTCCTAAGACAAAGTTGACTATCTGAGGAGACCCTATTGGGCCTATGGTGATGATGTCAGAGTACTGCAGTGGAGTACTTGCTCAATTATACTCCCTGTGGCTGGAGGTCTGAAAGGCTCATTCTCATGGCATCACAAAGACCAACCACTCAGCATCTGTGCTTTGAAATTACACTATATTGGTTGCTATTCAATCATTTAATATATAATAATTAAATTAATTGTTTTATACTTTACTGAATATCCACCATAGTTATATTAAAGGCTCAAATACAAAACTACATAAAAAATGAGAATTTCGGCAAAAGGTACAAACGCATGCTCTATATCTTCTACAGAGATAGTAGTTATTTTCTATATATGCTGTGCCAAGATTATCAACAACACAGATTTTCCTATAATTTTGTGATGGTTTCATCATTACTTTGGAAGAGCAAATATTTACTATTGTGCTCTTACATCTCATTTTTGCAGAAAATACATGTACTGCTATAAGTTTGGCCATTGGTTGCACAGACTGGATCCCATTCTTTGGTGCAAGTTGGTTGAAGATCTCTATACATCCTACAATTTGGCTGTTAAATATAGAGAGACAATATACAATTTTTCAAAAATGAACTTTTAAGTAAAATATTCTTTAATGTTAATGAGAAATGCCATCAAATGCAATACATGTATCCTACATGTGTGTTTATAAACAAATATCTTGTACCCAAAATCCACTTAAAAATACAATTTTATCAATATGTTTTTACAAAACTGCTGTCATTTTAAAAATAAGGTCATACAACTGGCTGAAAGTTTTTATTTTATTTTCAGTTTCCCCTCTACTTCTCCTCATACCCACATCAGATTTCTGACATTCCATCACATCAGAAGAAATCATGAAACTGAATTTTTATTTATCATTTTCTCTTCTCTCAATAATTCACTATATATGTATGTATACATACATCTGTGTGTTTGTGTATGTTTCTAAAAACATAAATAGACATACATGCAGTTTGTTTAGTGCTTGCTGTTTTGGTAATTTACATGAAGAAAAAATACTGTACATATCCTTACATGACCTGTTTTATACTTCCTTGCGACCTTTATCTATTCAGATGCTTAGAATTGCAGTTCATTTTTTCACCTTTCTGTACTCTTCCACTAAGTAAATATTAAAATTATCATTACATTATCTCCCCCCCTTAAGCAGATAATTGGGCTGGTGTTTTTATCCTCAGTTTACTAGAATGAACAATTCTATCCTAAAAACCTTTTACTCCATCTCAGATACTTGTATGCAATAAGATTTATGCCCATTAATGGTATTTTTGAGTAATGGGATATGCATGTTTCCAGTGTCTAGATAATGACAAATGGCTTTGTACTGCTCTCAAGTTTCTATTTCTTGGCCTTAGAGTTATAATAAAACGGTTATTTACTCTTTGGAGGATCATTTTGTTGAACATTTTGTTTGGTAAATTTTACTGTTGAAATTACAAAAAGCTTAAAAATTTAACTTTTTCAACTTCCCAATGAATCAGTATTAACTTACCGGCTCCCTGAGTTTTGATAAAGGGGCAAAGGAAGTTTCTGCAACCAATGCACAGAAGAAAATGTTAAATATAATAATAAGGAAAAAAAATAGTCTCTGGTAAAGTACCCACATCCCCTAATGGCAGAAATATAAGCAAACTGCCTCTTCCATACCCTGCAAGTCTGGACCAGTTTTCTGCAACAAGAGCAAAACAATAAATTCACAAAATAACTCACAAATCTGAAGACATTTTTTAAATTCCCTATTTAATTTCGCTTTATAAAAATAGTTTTAGGAATTAATGCTACTAATCACCAATATGATGATTTGAAGATACCATTTTTTTTTTACTTTTATAGATACCTTTTTCAGAGAGGACAATGCCTTGCATGAAGTTGCATAAATATATGAAGATATTAATTAGTACTTAATCCGTCAGTACTCTGCTCTAATTGTGTGCTTCTCTCCAATACCTCAGAGCTACCTTATTCTGAAATTCATGGGCGACCTTGAACTTGAGGGAGGTTAATTCGCTAAAGGAACCAAAGAGTCTTCTCCTTATACCAGGCCTTGATTTTAGTGATCTCGGAGTGGCAAAAAATAAGATGGTCAAGGAATATCATTTCCGGAAGAAATCATTCTTCCCCACAGTTTGCATTTAACAACAATGGAATATAATATCCTAAAAAGAAAAAATATAGTTGAGGTAAAGCTCTTTGGTTATAGATGATGCCTATTATAAACCACCACTCTTTCTCCATTGTGGGGAGCACATGTGGCTCAGTGGTTGAGTGCCTGCTTCACAAGTATGAGGTCCTGGGTTCAATCTCTAGTACCTCCTACAAAAAACTTCTAAAAAAAAGTCATTTCTAACTTGCCTTTTAAAGATTATAAAACTAATAAAGGAAGTCTCTCCATTCTTAGATTATAGCAGCTGTTTCCTGTATTTTCTAGGACATGTGAATAATTTCACCCAGGACTAGAAAATTTACTCACCGGTATAAAGAGGAAATGCTAATACAATGATGAATATAGCTCTAATGCATGATGAGAAGAAAGGCATTTTATCACCCTGTGGAAAGAAATCTTCAGAAGGTTTAGGACACATGGCACAGGGACAAATTTCCCATTTCTAAGGGAAGTTTCTTATTAGTACAGGGACTGTTCCAACCACTAAGATTCCTAATTAAAGTGGACCATTTCATTTTTGCCCCAACCTATGACTGAACAAGACAGCATACAACCAGAATGCCTCCTACAGAGGTGAACAAAAGCCCAGGACAAATTCCTCTTTGCTCACACAAGAAGGAGATGCTTAATTCCCAATTCTTTGGGTTATTCCAGATAGAGCCTGGCTGAATTTAAGAAAAGATGCACATTTGAATTTCAATTTTTCCTCAGAAAATAGAAATATTATTTCGGGAAGAACCAACCTGGAGCAGTCCTCACAAAATGTTACACATAAAGTCCACCTCCCTAGAATCCCCACATGACCTACCTACACAGAGAGAGAGTGGAGAATGAGGTCAGCAGCTCTGGAGAACCTAGCTATCTTGTCTTCCTTTCTTTCTCAGCCACCTCCACCCAGCGGAGTCTCCTTTATTGATTTGTGAGTGAGGAGCTTGATGAGGTAAGACAGATGATGGCCCAGAGCAGATGAGACATGGGTATTCTGTGTTCTGCCTGCAGGCTATAAAGTAGGTCAGGAGAGCCACCTCACAAAGAATTCTTCATAGATTTTCCTTCAGCAGGAGGTCTGGGGACAATTTGATCTCATGATCCCAGGAGTATGGGGAAGGGAAAAGATAATAAGAGTGGTTATAGATCCTAAGATATAGAAGATAATGTGAAAGCTTTCCAAGCAAATGAGTTGGAAAGGACAATCGAGCAAGAAAAAGAAGAATGAGTTTTGGAGCTATAACTATACATGTGCCTAGACTTTTCGTATCTTGCAACACCAGAAGCACGTTAGGGGATTTGTTTTGATTAAACTTTTATTTTGAATGATTGCAGATTCACATGAAGTTATAAAAATTAATACAGAGAGATCTCAGGTAATCTTTAACCAGTTTGCCCCAATGGTACCACCTTGTAAAACTATAGTGCAATATCATAACCAGCAGTTGATATCACTGGAAACCTCTTTATGAATGCTCAGTCCCACCAGCAATTATTAGTAGATGAGACCAGGACAATGGTAGGCTTTAAAAGCTCCCAGATAAGTCTCAAGTGTAATGAGCTTTGGGGAACTCAGGCTATAGAAGAGGATGTGAATATTTGAAACAGGAGAGAGCTAAGGCTGGAGAGTTAAATTGAGACCACATGGGTGATACCAGTAATAATATGTTAAATAATTTGATCATTACCTCAAAGATAAGAGGTCAACACTGGAGTCTTTGAAATGGGGAGAGATTTAACCAGTTATTTTACCCCTAAGTAATTAATCAGCTTGATGACTGAGTCAGTGGAAAGAAATTGGCTATTGAAAGACCTGAGGGATTGAGTACCTGCTTCCGATGTATGAGGTCTTGGGTTCAACCCCTGGTACCTCCTAAAGAAAAAACAAAACCCTGAGTTCAAATCACATCTAGTACTGAGTAACCTTGACAAAATACTTAGACTTTCTAATCAACAATTTCCTTGTTTTAAATGTAAAAATAATAATTTTTATCTCATAGGTCTGTCATACATGTTAGGGATAAAATTAAAACTGTCTCTATTTAAGTTGTGTTAGATTTACATTTGTCACCCTAAATGAACCTTCCTTTTTAAGCAGAATTTAAAAAGGAACCTTTGAGTCTAGCATTAGTCAATGCCAATTTAATAGAAGTGCACAAATTCTGACAATGTTCTGCAGAAAATGTTCCTTTATAAAAGTAAAGTGAACATTATGCTCACAGGTAGTTCTTTGCGTTGTTTACAAAGATACAATCGGAGATGTCTGTGGCTGACAAATCCTTCTGGTGCATGGAATTTGAAGGAAAAGTAAACTGGAGCCTAGGGTTGAAACTAGTGTGAAGTCCTTTCATAAAAGGAAATGGCCCAACGTGTTCTTCCTCCAAAGTCATCATTAGAAGAAGACTCATCCCCATGAGGCAGTGATCAGATCAGTAAGTTGACTACAATCCAAATGGAGAAAAAGGTAATGGGATCTTCCAAGCTGCCCTCATTGTAATGTATGCAGACAGACACAGAAGAAGAAAGAAGTATAGATTGCTGAAGGCAGTCAAGATATACTAAGAATTTGCTTCTCAGTCCTCATTTATGCCACTAGAGAAAAACGATTTCATTTCTTGTGTGGAATATGCTTACCTTCTGCCACAGATTAAAATTAAGAAGTCACTACACCTCTCCTATTTCTACTTCTAAACAAACACTAATTACGTAGCATCATGAAGCTTATAACCTATTGTCAGAGAAAAAATTAATCAATGAAAAATAATAAAACTACAGCTAGGAAAGGGAGATATGGAAGTACTATGAGAGTTTATAACAGAGAGATTGACTGAGAAAAGCTGATGAAAATATAAAAGCCCAGTACAGAAAGGTTTGGCGGGGAAAGAGAGCTTTGCAAGCAGAGTTTATGCAAACCCAGTAGTGGTAGGAAGCATGGCAAGGAAATAAGAAATGCTAATATAGATCCAGGAAAGGGAACATGAAACATGCATATAAAACATGGTGCAGGTGAATAAGTTAAAAAAAAAGAGCACATTTTGCAACTGTGCAGAAAGCCTTTGAAGTATTTTAAGCAAGGTGGCAATATAATGACTCACTTTTCAAAATACTCTCAGTTCGAATGTGTGGAACATGATGAAAAAAAGTAAGACTGGATGAATGCAGGTTAAAGGGTTAAATCATTTCAGTAGTCCAAGTAAAAACGTATATTGCCTACATTGGCAGTGACAATGGAAGAAGTAAATGGATTGAAAAGTATGTAGAAATAGCTTGTTGGTGGATTGGATAAAATGGTGTGTCAAGGAGATTCTGCAGTTTCTGACTTATATGATTTATTGTGTGTTTGTACAATAAACTGTGATATAAACATTGGAAGAGAAACAATTAGTAGTGGAGTGAGAAAAGATGATAAAATCAGTTACTGAATTTGAAGTATCTTTGAATCAACCAGGTGGAGATGTTATAAGTAGGTAAATATAATATCTAATGTCTATAGGAGAGAGATTTGAATGTGTGAGGTTTTTAAAATATGTGGGATCTTTAAAAGTACTGCAATAATGATGAGTTCAGTAGGAATAGAGCATATAGTGAGACTCAAAAACGATATAAGAAAGAAACTTGGGGAAATCCAGATTTACTGTCTTAGAAGAAGAAATGTGGGTGAAAAAATACAGATTAACAACACTGAAGAAGGAAAATACTACCTTAAGTGGGAGAGAAATAACAATACAGAATAAAAATAAATTGCTGTTTGGAAAAGGGAAATGGACATTAAGCTACAGTAGTTAGAAAATCTCCCCTAAAATTAAAAAAGGAGTATTATGTATGTGTTTCTGTAGTATGTATGTGTGTGTGTATGGTAGCGAATTAGGAAAGGCACTTCACTTTCTTTAGTAATCAACAATTTTGTGTGCAGTGCACCACCAAGCCAAACCATATCTCTGTAAAGAACACAAGGAATAGCAGTTTGTATTTCAGAGATAAGAAGATTGAACCCAGTGAAGTATCAGTTACAGGATTATAAAACCAGACCAAACCTTTTTGATGCACTCTCAAAAGTAATCCAAGAATATTTCCTCAGTGCAAAAAAGACTAACAATCAAGAAGTAAAAAAGAGCTAAATATTAAGATCCTCTTTGTACTTAAGACTATTGGATTTCAAGTTTACTAAAATTCCCAGGAGTTAAAGTGTGGTATTGGTGGAAAATATAAAATACATCAAATGAATAATATAGAGTACAACACATATGCCCACACATATACAGTTATTTCAATGAAGAGGATTTTTTTCAAGAAAAGTATTGAAAGAATGAGGTATCTGTAGGGAATAAGAAAAAGAACCTTAACCAATACCAAAACCAAATATTTAATTTCACATGGTTTGCATTCATAAGTATGGAATTCAAACAAGTTTTTGGAAGAAAATAGTAGAAAACATTCATTAGCTTGGTATAGGCAAAGATTTCTTAAACAGAATCGAGAAATCATTAGCCATAAGAGAAAAACAAATGATAAACTGGACTCTTAATATTAGGCAATTCTATTCATTAGAAGTCATTTAAAAGGTGCATGTATGTAGTATTTTTGCATGTATGTACATACATACATAGGTGTGTATATATGTGAACATACACACACAAATATATTTCTTTAAATCTATAAGAAAAAGACAAACAACCCAATTAAAAATTGGCAGTCTAAATGGAACATGCTATACTGGATTGAACCCCAGAACAGCTAAAGAACATAATCTAAAAAATTGGTAAAATTTAGTTTAGTAAATAACAATGAATAAACTATGTTTTCTTAGTTTTGACAACTGTACCATGTTATTGTAAGATATTATCATGAGGAAAAACTTTGTGGGGGATTTAAGGGAACTCTGTACTATTTAGCCACAGTTGCAAATCTAAAATTATTCCAAAATAAAAAGATTATTTAAAATATTGTTAAAATAATTTAATAGTTGCTTCCCAAAAAATGACATTCAAATGGCCAAGAGGCAATATGAAAAGGTGTTCAACACCATTTTCTCCCAGAGAAATGTAAATTAAATCCAGAAGAAGATACCACTTCCTGATCACCATAATGGCTAAAAACAGCAGCTGACAAGCACAAGTGTTGATGGAGATGTGGAGAAACAAGATTTCTCACCTATTTCTGGAAAGAATAAAAATTGTTTCAGTCACTTTGGACCTCTCTTTGGCAGAATCTAGTACAGCCAGACTTACATCTATCCTCTAATCCAGCAATTCTACTTTTATATATATTTACTCAAGAAAAAGGTGTGCCTATGTCCACTGTAAGGACATGTTCAATGATTATCATAGTAGCTTTACTTATATTAACGAAAATAGGAAATAGCCAAAATATCTCCAACAAAAGAATGATAAAGAAATTTTGGTATTTTTTAATACAATGAAAAAACTACTGATATACTCAGCAAGTTGGATGCAATGGAAAAAAACGCTCATGTTGAATGAAAGAATCCAGATACAGAAGAGTACATGCTGCATGACTCCATTTATATATAGTCCAGGTCCAGGCAAAACTAATAATCAAGACTTGAACGGGAGTTATTGACTGATAAATGGCACTAGGTGCTATTTGTGGTGATACAAATGTTCCATCTGTTGATGTGGGGTTGTATCTACACAGTGGCAGACATATGTGCAAATTCATGGAGCCAGACTCTCAGCACTGGTGCATTTTCCTGTATATAAGATGTAGTCTAATGAAAGAAGGCTTTGGGGTCTAAGCCCTAATGAGCCAGAGTGAGGGTGTCCAACTCTTGGACCAAGCCCTGCCAACCAGGTCACAAATACTTTCCTCAGGACTAAACCACTGACCATATTCTGATAGCCATTGGTCCAGACATCTTTCCATGTGACCTGTAAGAATAAAGAACAATCCTTACACACTCTTACCGCTGTCAATGGCACTTCCTTGCTCCAGGTGTGTCCTCCCCAGCACTTCAAGGCCTAAAACATCCAAAATTACACTGTTACCCTGTACCCTCCTGTAGGGTGGGTAATGGTCACCTAAAGGATCAGGTCCTTATCCCTGGAAACTTTAAATGTTACCTTATTTGGAAAAATGGGTCTTGGCAGATGAAAGTTAAGGATCCTGAGATAGGAAGATTTCCCCCACATTATCTGGGTGGTCCCTAGATTCCATCATAAGTGTCCGCACAAGAGAGAGCAAGAAGGAGATTGTCATAAGAACACAAAGAAGAAAGCATGTGAAGATACAACAGAGAGAGATTTGAAGATTCTGGTGAAGATTAGATTGATGAGGCCATAAACCAAGCCATCACCCACCAGAAGCTGCAAGCAGCAAAGAATTGATTCTACCCTAAAGCTTCGGAAGGGGCAGTCCTGCTGACAAAACTGATTTTGGCTTGGTGTAACTGATTTTGAACTTATGGCCTTCAGTATTGTAAGAGAATGAAATTCTGTTGTATTGAGCTACCAAGTTTGGGGTAATTTATTACAGCAGCCATAGAATATACCTGTCAATTCCATAATCACTAGTTAATGAAGGTTGCCAGGTCTTTGGCGAACCTATCATTATTCTATTAACTTCTAGATGTATCTGCATTTTCCATGAGGAAGAGATGATGCACTAAGTATGGAGAAATTTTACCTAAATGGAGCACACACAAGGCTTTCCCAATTCAGTTTTCTTTTCCATAAATATCTTATACAAGAGCTTTACTTGACTGTGCATACGGACTACTTCCTAAAAAAGGACCATGTTGCTCTGGGCCCTGGGCTCCTGGGCATGGGCAGCCCTCTGCCCTCCTGGCCACTCACTTTATTTATTTATTTATTTATTTATTTATTTATTTATTTATTTATTTATTTATTTAATGCTGCAGAAAGCTTTATTGTTTACACTTGGTTCACAGCTTATTAGAGAGCTGCAAGGTGGCTGATTAAAATGACTCCTCCTAGCTAAAGGGTAGGGCTCAGGCTACCCTGATGAGGCCTGGATGACAAGGGAGTGCAGAGGGGTCCCCCCAAAGACCCCTGGGCTCTGGAGGCTCTTAGTCATGCTTAAGGGTGAGCCTTTGGAAGACATACTTACCCAGGCCAGCCTGCTAGCAAGCCAGCCTGTTAAGGTTGATAGGGTGGTGGTCCATCTTCTTACTGAATTCCATCTCCTTGTCTAGGAAATGGTTATCCAGGAAAATATAATGAGATATATTTGCATGCGAGAACCAAGATTTCTTGATTATGGGAGTCATAAAATATGAAAAGTAGAAACCCTTCTCAGATTAATAACAAATCCAGTATAATGGAATATATGTATTTGGTTTTCTATTGGTGAATGGTAATAAAGTATAAATTTACTCTTTAATTAAGTTATAGTTAAGTCTGAGTAACTTCTTGTCTGTATACTCTCACTTATGTGACTAACATAAAGGTTTTAAAGTGAAAATTTTAGTCCATGTGGAGGAGTGGAGAGAAGGAGTAATGGGTACAAGGTGTTCATTGCCCCATTTCAGAGTGATCAGGAAATTGCCAATCGGATTACACTGGTGACTTCATCAAAGCAAGACCTACATTTCACTGGAATTTTAAAGGTAAGAAATTTAATTTTCACCGCAAAAATTTGATGAATGTCTTTCTTTTCTGAAAGTATTTAATAAGCATAATGATATATGAATACACATATAAGTGTTCAGATATATAAAATACAATTATTCTAAAAATCACACAGACATCTATGTATGTGCACAAATATGTACACATAAATAGATAGATGCAGATATAGAGACAAGAGAGTTAAATTAAGATATTTCTATGTAGCAAACTTTTTCACTTAACAGTCAATAGTAGGGCCGGCTCGATAGCCCAGTGGATAGGGCGCCGGCATACCACATGGGAGGCCCTGGGTTCGTTTCCCGGGGACCTCTCCTAGCGGGCAGACCGCCTTGAGAATGGCAAGCCGCCATGGGCGGGCCGGAGCCGCCGTGGGCAGGGCAAGAAGCTGCCACGGACAGGGCAAGAGCCGCCACGGGCAGGGCAGTTCGCCCGCGGATGGAGCGCAGCCAGCCACCCGGGAACTGAATCAAGCGCCGGCCGTGAACAGACGCAGAGACCGCCCACAAGCGGGGAAAGCCGCACCTGCGCAGTGACCACTCTCGGCGCGTCGCCGCAGCGGGGGGAAGGGGAGATATGTAATAAAATAAATAAATCTTTAAAAAAAAACAAAAAAACAAAAAAAAACAGTCAATAGTATATTTTCACACAAGCATATATAAATATTCACAATTCTATTTAAGATATTCTTATTAATAAATACCATTGTTATATCAAATATTTCCAACCATTATCTTATTGATAATCATATGGGGTATTGTATTTCTTGAAATAAATACTGTTACTAGAAATGTTGTAATGAATATAGTTGGCCAGGTCAACTATGTGCTTATTAAATTAGTTCCCAATTTTTAGAAGTTAGGTTGTTGAATCAAATAATAGGTACAGTTTAAATCTTACAGGTAAGCCCAAATTACTTTCCAAAACACTTTTAGTAATTTACTATGAAAAAGACAGATTGTAAGCATGTCTGTTTCTCCACACTATCATCAAATGAGTGCCATCTGTAGTATTTGTATTTTGCCAAATTAACTGGTGAAGATGCTATTTTATTATTTTCACACCCACACATTTAATATATATATACACACACATAAAGATTATTAATATCTCATATATATTACACATTTTCACTTCTTCCATTTTTAGCCAAATTTTACAGTTTCCTTTGGCAAGTTTTGTTATTTGTAGAAACTCTTTTCATACTTTTGATTCATATGTTGCAAAATATTTTCTCTCAGACCATAAATTTGTTTTTTCACTTACTATATGCAGCATTTTTCTATAAAGATGCTCAATAAGTTTGTATGCAGCCAATTACAATAATTGTTTTCATTTAAATTTATAACTTTCTGCCTTGTTTAAAAAATCTCCCCTTATTTATAGCTATAAATAGTTTATCAATATTTGCTTCACATTATTTAATGCTGTTGACTTTGTAGTTTTACCTTAAATTCATTTTGCAGGCTGTTTATCAGGGTATGAGGTAGAGTTCTAAATTTTTTATTACTTACAAATGCACAGTTTGATAGTTTTACATATAGATTTTTCCAACACCCCATATAGAATTCTATTTTAATCTACTAGGCTGCCAAAATTCAGATCCTGAGAAATGGGTCAGCTTTTAACAAAGGGAATTTATCAAAGTACAAGCTTACAGTTTAAAGACTGAGAAAAATACCCAAATCAAGTCATCATCAGATGCTTTCCCTCTGAAGACCAGCTGCTGGTGATCTTGGACTCCTTTGTCACATGGCAAGACATATGATAGCGACTGCTGATCTCTCCCTTCTTTGTCAGGTTTCCATGCTTTCAGCTTCTTGCTTCTATGGCTTTCTCTCTTTTTGTCTGAATTTCATTTTCTTATAAAGGACTCCAGTAAGAGGATTAAGACCAACCCTAGGCCACACCTTAACCAAGTAACGTAATCAAGAGAACCCTAACTGAAGTAACCAAATCAAAAGGCCCTACTTACACCCACAGGAATGGATTAAGTTTAAGAACATACTTTTCTGGGGTCCATATAGCTTCAAACCATAACAATTACTCATGCCAAGTTTTCTGTTTATTGAATACCTTGCATATAAATAAGGATTCTTTTCTCAACTAGTGTATAAATCTATTTTTTTATTTCTTAAGGGGCATACTTCATCATAATATATTGTAGCATCTACTAGGATAAGCCTCCACTGAATTATGCCATTTCTACTACTGAAACTTGCTAGGAAATTTTCATAGTTTCCATGTTCCCTTTTATTAACTGTTTTGTTCATTTACAAATTTCCTCATTGGGAATCAAATTAAAACTGTTCAAACAAGTTAATATAGTCACAATTTCTATTATCTCCCTATTGATTCAAGTCCTGTGTGAAAAAACTATTCCCCTCTGTATAACATAAGTCATAGTTATTCTCTCTTCTGGAAAATGAAAAATTTGAAAGATAAAGATGATTTGAAAAATGCCCACAATAAATCCTACCTTTTCAAATGTAATCTCCTCTTGAACTTATTGTTATATATATAATAGAAAGGACTTGTTTGAAGTGGAAATGGATCAACTCTGGGTACCCAGTCTGTTAAGTTTATTTAGCAGTCCCTGTGACAGTTTGAAATTATTTTTGTGAATCCCAAAAAGAGAAAGATTATGCTTGTAAATTAATATATTTATCTGGGTGTGATACCCTCTGATTGCTTTATATATTCAGCTGAGATATCTTTGGTTAAATGACCTGTTAATATTAGGGTTTTGATTCAACCATGTCTCTAATGTGTGATTCAGGTTGAGTTCCTGCCCCCTTGGTGGGCAGATATAAAGGGACAGTCACTCAATAATATACACAGGAAAAGAGAGCCCTGTCATTTTTTATCCTGGGGCCCTGGAGAGAGGTGGCCCATTTTCCTGATAGCTTACAGCTGACCTTGGGAAGAAAACTGAGACTGATATAAGAAAGCCCAGAGGAGAAGGCTGAACCCTCACAGAGATTAACAACCATCTTGCTTCAAAACATGGCAAATGACTTTGGTGAGAAAGAAATCTTGGGTTAGATTCTTTAGGGCCTTGTAACAGTAAGCTTTTACCCCAATTAAATACCCTTTATGAATGCCAACAGATTTCTGGTACTTTGCATCAGCACCCCTTTGACAGACTAATACAATCCCTGAAAGAATTATGGCTTGAAAAAGGTGAATTAGATGATCAATAAAGTGTACACACCAATACTCTGAATACGATGATAAGGATAGGCTATTAGACATGAGAGGCACACAAAGGATCAAATACTTGGAGACTAATATAGGCAGGAAAATTAACTATGGGATTTCATATACAGATGTAATTCTTAGTATATAGAAAAAAAAGGAACTATAAACATGACAAATGGAGGCAGGCTTGGTAACCACATCTTCTAGATATATACAATGGACAGTGAATGACCTCTCCCTGAAAATTAAATATTACCATTCTTAGAACATCCCATGTTGGAAGACATGTCATTATCAACAATTAGTAAAATTTAAATTATTATATTCATTTGAAAAATCAGATTTATTGACACTCCTTGTGGAATATAATGCCTTACTTTGTAACTGGGCATAAGCATGTGTCTGCTTTAAGGAAAATTGCCCTCTTAGATAAAAGGCAATTTCTTAAGTGCCATAAGAAAAGTTCCTTAGGGCCTCTTGGAAAAAGGACTAATTTTTTTTTTGGTCCATAAATGTGAGGGTTGATTCCTGAGCTCTCACTTTGATTCTGTTTGTCTATATGTCTGTCCTTGTGCCAGTACTATGCTCTTTTGATTACTGTGACTTTGTAATAAGCTTTTAAGTTGGTAAGTGTGAGTCCTCCATTTCATTCTTCCTTTTCAAGATAGGTTTAGCTATTTGGGGCCCCTTACCCTTCCACATAAATTTGATGGTTGGCTTTCCATTTCTGCAATGAAAGTTGTTGGAATTTTTATTGGGATTGCATTGAATATATACATCAATTATGGTAGGATTGAAATATTAATGTATTTGGTCTTCCAATTCATGAACATTGAATGTCCTTCCATTTATTTAGGTTTTCTTTGATTTCTTTTAGCAATTTTTTTGTAGTTTTCTATGAACAAGTGCTTTACATCATTGGTTAGATTTATTCCTAGATTTTGGATTATTTTAGTTGCTATTGTAAATGGAACTTCTTTCTTGATTTTCTCAACAGATTACTCATTACTAGTGTATAGAAACAATACTGATTTTTGTGTGTTGACCTTGTGCCCATCACTTTGCTGAATTCATTTATTAGCTTTGCTGTGGCTTTTTCGGATTTTCTGTATAGAGAAAGATATCATGCAAAAATAGGGAAAGTTTTACTTCTTCCTTTTAATTTGGTTGTGGTATTAGTCTGCCAAAGGAGTGCTGATGCAAAGTACCAGAAATCTGTTGGCTTTTTTTTAAAGCTTTATTTTTATTTATTTATATATCACCCCCCTTGCTGCTTGTTCTCACTGTGTTCATTTTGCTTTTGCATTCTTCTGTGTCTGCTTGTCTCCCCCTGCTGTGGCATCCCACGGAGTCAGCTCACTGCATGGCGGCTTGCCTGCTCATGGCGGCTTTGCCTGCTCACGGTGGCTTGCCTTCTCAAGGAGGCCCCAGGAACCGAACCCGGGGCCTCCCATGTGGTAAACCAGAGCCCTACCAATTGAGCCACAGCTGGTTCCCTCTGTTGGCTTTTATAAGGGGTATTTACTTGGGGCAGAAGCTTACAGTTTCAAGGCCCTAAAGAGTCCAACTCAAGGTTGCTTTCCCACCAAAGTCAGTTGCTATGTGTTGAAGAAAGATGGCTGGCAATCACTGCCTGGTCTCTCCTTCCTTCTTCCTCTTAAGGCTCTGTGGGCCCAGCTTCTTCCCATCTCAGCTGTAGGCTGTTAAATGGCTTGTCTCTCAGGGCTTCTTATGGCATAGGGCTCATTTCTTTCCAGGCTTTCTCAACTGCTCAACTGATGAGCTGCAAACTATCAAGTGAATGGCTCTTCTCTCCCTGGGACCCCAGGATCAAGACAGAGCTCTCTCTTTTCCCTTGTGTCTTCTTGAGTGAGTGTTCACTTATATCAGCCCACCAAGGGAACAGGGATGCAATCTGAGTTACACCCTATTGATGTGGTTGAATTAAAGCCCTAATCTCAACAGTTAATTTAATCAAGACATGTCAGCTGAATCTAATGCACTTAAAGAGTATCACACCCAGAGGAAAAGATTAATTTACAAACATAATATTTCTCTTTTGGGATTCATATGTAATCTCAAACTTGTACAGATGCCTTTTATTACTTTTCTTTCACTCAATTGGGAAAGAATAGTTTCTTCAACAAATGTGGTGGGAAAACTGAATCTTCATTTGCAATAAAGGAGGACCCTTACCTCACACCACATACAAAAATCAACTCAAAATGGGTCACAACCTACATATACGATCTAGAAATATCAAATTCCTAGAATAAAATGTAAGGAAAAATCTTCAGGACTTTATGTTAGCCAATGGTATCTTAGAATTTACATCAAAAGCATAAGCAACAAAAGAAAAAAATACATAAATGGGACCTCATCAAAATTAAAAATATTTGTTCCTCAAAGGACATTATCATGAAAGTCAAAGATAACCTACACAATGGGAGAAAATACTTGGAAACCACATATCCGAAAAGAGTTTCATATCCAGAGTATAAAAAGAATCCTTCAATTCAACAACAAAAAGACAAACAACCCAGTTAAATACGGCAAAAGTCTTGAACAGACATCTCTCCAAAGAAGATATAGAAATGGCCAGAAAGCACATGAAAAGATTTATTAGCCATTGGGGAAATGCAAATCAAAACCACAATGAGATTCCACTTCACACCCATTAGAATGGCTGCTACTAACAAAACAGAAAGTAAATTTTCAAAAGGATGTGGAGAAATACAAACACTCATTCATTGCTGGTGGAAATGTAAAATGGTGAAGCCACTATGGAAGATGGTTTGGCAGTTTTTCAGAAAGGTAAGTATAGAGCTACCATATGACCTGGCAATCCCACTACTAGGTATTTACCCAAAAGAATTGAGAGCTGGAGTGCAAACAGATATCTGTATACCAATGTTCATAGCAGCATTATTCACAATTGCCAAAATATGGAAGCAGTCCAAGTTTCTATCAACCGATAAATGGAAAAATATATAGTGGTATATACATTCAATGGAATATTAATTTTGATCAGAAATAAAAAGGAATGATATCCTAATACATGTGGCAACCTGGATGAATCTTGAAGACATCATATTGAGTGAAATAAGCCAGACATAAAAGGACAAACATTGTGTGATTTCACTGATTTGAAACAATTAGAATGAACAAACTCATAGAGTCATGTGCTAGCATATAGGTTACCAGGGGATAGGAGGGGTTAGAGAATGGGAAGTTAAAGCTTAAAATGTGCAGGGTTCCTGTTTGGAATGATGGTAGTATTGGATGGTGGTGTTTGTAGCACAACATTGTGAACACAATTAACAGCATTTAAATATATACCTTAATATAATTAAAAGGTGATATGTTAGATTGTATAAATAGTAACAGAATAAAATTTTTTAAAAATCCATGGAACTATACCACACAAACAGAGAACCCCATTAAATCATGGAAATTAATCAGTACATGTATAAGTCAGCCAAAGGGGTACTGATGCAAATACTAGAAATAGGTTGGTCTTTCTAAAGAAGACAGTTACCAGGCCATAAAGCATAAATTTCTTCCCTCACCAAAGTCCATTGCCACATGTTGGAGCAAGACAGCTGCTGACGTTTGCCAGGGTTCAGGCTGCTTGGGTTCCTCTCTTCCTGGGGCTGTGTTTCTCTCCAGGCTTAGTCCCTCTGTTTCCTCCACAAGGTCAGCTGTAGACTATCAGGCGAACGGCTCACTTCTCTTCTCCTGAGGCCTTCTCTCCAACATCAAAACTCCAACATTAAAACTGCTTCTCAAAATTGTTCCCTCTGTCCTTTGCCATGCCTTTTATATTTGATTCCACACCCACCAAGGGGTGGGGCTCAATGCCCTACTGACGTGGCCCAGTCAACACCCTAATCATAACTTAATCATGCCCAGAATAGCAGACCAATTAACAAGTATGATCCAATATCTATTTTTGGAATTCATAATTACATCAACTGCCCAACAGCTACAGTACAATTATAAAAATGTGCCATCATCAATTGTACTAAATGTTCTACATCATTGCAAGGTATTGGTGGTTGTCTTAGTGTTTTAGTTTCCTAGGTTGCTGAAAGCAGATACCATGAATATGGTTGGCTTAACAATGGGAATTTATAAGCTTACAGTTGTAACGCTGATTAAAAATATCCAATTCAATACTTCATCAAGGTGATGCTTTCTTCCCAAACACTGTCTGCCAGAACGTCTTGACTCCTCTGCCACATGGCAGCGTCTGCTGGTATCTTCCTTCTTCTTTCTTTCAGCATCTTGCTTCTGTGGCTTACTCTCTCTTTGTCTGAATTTCATTCTCCTATAAAGGACTCCAGTAAGAAGATTAGGACCCACCTTGGGCCATGCCTTAACTAAAGTAAACTCATCTGAAGGTCCTAATTATGATAGGCTTATACCAAAAGGAATGGATTAGCTTTAAGAACATTATTTTCTGCTGTACATATAGTTCCAAACCACCACACTATTCTTTGGACCTCAAAAAGACATGGTTTTCCATATGCACAATACATTCATTCCATCACAAAATCCCCAAAGCCTTAAGGCATTGCAGTAACAATACTAAGTACAAAGTCTTATCAAAATCAGTTATAGGTACGGTCTGTCCTGGGGCAAAATTGCTCTCCATATGTGGACCTATGAAACCTGAAAAACAAGTTATCTGCTTCCAATATACAAAGGTGGGACAGTCATAAGATAAACATTTCCATTCTAGAAGGGAGAAATTGGAAAGAAAGCAGGGGACATGGGTCCCAAACAATTCTGAAACACTTCAGGACATACTCCATTAGATTTCAATTCTGAGGGTCATCCATGGAAAGATGTTCTGTACTCCAGGCCTGATGTAGTGGCAGTCCCACCCTTTCCAAGTGCTTATGCAAAGGTCATGCTATTTGTGAATAGAGATGCTGCTCTCCCCAATAATTGGGGTGAAGGTTCCACCCTCAACAAGAATCAGAATGGTATCCAGGCGTTAAGTTCCACCATCATCAAGGATCAGAGTAGCAGCCAGACACTAGGTTCCACCTTTGACAAACATTGGGTTGACAGCCAGATTCTCCACAATCTTCCAGGCATCTGAGAAAACTGGGATGGTAACACTATTCCTGAACAGTGGGTCAGAAGGGCCACCCTCTCCAAGTGCCAGGGCATACTCATCCTGTGGCAATTTGATATTATTTATGAATTCCAAAAAGAGATATAGATTTATGTTTGTAAACTGGTCTGTTCCTCTGGGCATAATACCTTTGATTGATTTAAATTCAAAGGCTTTACATTTACTTCATTAAATCAAGATTAGGGCTTTGATTTGATCATGTCATTAGGGCATGCAGGGTTGAGCCCCTGTCTCCTTGGTGGGATATATAAATGGACACTAAATCAAGGAGACACACAGAAGCAGATATACAAGAAAAGAGAGAAAGCTCCATACACATGGAAGAAGACTTTGATCCTGCAGCCCAGGGGAGAGATGCACCATTTGCCTGATAGTTTGCAGCTGAAGAGAGCAGAGCAGCTGAGCAGCTAAGAAAGGTGAGACCAGGCCTTCCATCTTGCGTTAACACATGGCAACTGACTTTGGGTGAGAAATCAACCTTGAGTTGGACACGTTAGGGCCTGTAACTGTAAGCTTTTACCCCAAATAAATACCCTTTATAAAAGCCAACAATTGCTGGGACTTTGTATCAACACCCCTTTTGGCTGACTAATCAAGGAATTTTGGCAGATAATATATGGAAGACAGCAAAGCTTTAATAATGCCTTGATTTGGAAATTTTTCTAAGCTTCAAAACTGTTAGCTTGTAAGCTAACAATTTCCCATTGTTAAGCCAATCCATTTAATGGTATCTGCTTTCAGCAGATTTTGGTACAGGAGTGGGGTGCTGCTATTATAATTACACATATGGGTGGGTTTACTTTCTTAACCTGAGATGTATTTCGTCCATGCCTCAGCTTTTCTGGTTCTGCCTTTGGAGTCTTTTTTTTTTTCGTTTAATCTGTCTCCTTTCTGTTCCTTTTAGTCCAGGATGACAATTGTTCCATTCATTCAGATCTCACAAAAAGACAAAAAGTTTTCCATTTTGCATGTAGTACACAAGGGTCCAAATTATCAGACAAAAGAATTTTCCAAAAATCCTTTCTGAATAGTTGCATTTCCAATGCTGACTTGCACTGAAATTGCTTACTGGTTTCATGTTCAGTTAAACCCTCACATGGAGCACTATTCTCTAGGGACTTACTTTCTGGAATTTCAGAATTTTCCAAACCATAACTTTCCGGTTTCTTTGTGCCCAGAATTTCTGTTCTCAGCTTGTCCCTTTCCTCTCACATTTTACTATAAACTCAAGGAGAAACCAGGTTGCACTTTCAACATTTATTTTGGCAATCTCCTCTGCTAAATATCCAAGCCCATCACTTTCAAATTCTGCCTTCCATCAATATCAGAACTCAATTTTTCCAAATTCTATGCCACTTTAAAACAAGGGTCACCTTTCTTTCTATTTGCAATGACATATTCATAATTTCTGTCTAAGGCCTCATCAGAAGTACCTTTAGCATCCATATTTCTACCAACTGTCTCTTCAGAGCAATCTAGTCCTTTTCTATTCAGCACCTCACAGTTCTTCTAGCCTCTACCCATTACCAATTTCCAAAGCCATTTCCACATTTTTGGTAATTATAATAGCAGCACCCCACTCCTGTACCAAAATCTGCTGAAAGCAGATACCATTAAATGGATTGGCTTAACAATGGGAAATTGTTAGCTTACAAGCTAACAGTTTTGAAGCTTAGAAAAATTTCCAAATCAAGGCATTATTAAAGCTTTGCTGTCTTCCATATATTATCTGCCAAAATTCCTTGATTCTTCTGCCACATGGCAAGGCAAATGGCAACATCTGGTGGGCTCTCCCTTCTCTTGGTTTTTGCTTTCAACTCCTTCCTTCTGTGGCTTTCTCTCTCTTTGTATTAATTTTATTCTCTTATGAAGGACGCCAGTGAAAGGATTAGGACCCACCCTGGGCCACGCCTTAGCTGAAATAACCTAATTGAGAGGTCCTACTTACAAAAATTTTACACTCACAGGAATGGATGAGCATAAAGAACATGATTTTCTGTTATACATACAGTTCCAAACTACCACAGGTGGTATATGGGAATCCTGTATTTTATTCATGATTAATTTTTGCAACCCAGTGATCATTTTCTTTGGCCATACAGCAACTTATTTTTATTTTGGGTTATTACCTCTATCCTACTTGTATAGTTTTTTTCCCCCTTCCACTTTATAACTGTATTTTAATCTTTTTTTTAAAGCTCAAATTTCCTCTGCCAGCTAGTAATTCTGGATATGCACAAGTCCCTATCCTATATTCTTTTGACCCTCACCCTACACTCTATTGCTAATGATTTCATCCATGACTACAGTGATTTCAATTATCTACCTCCATACACACAATCCATATTTTAACCTGTACCCAGAGTCTTTATTTTTTTTAATTATACATCCCCCCTTCTGCTTGTTCTTGCTGTGTTCATTTTTCTCTGCGTTCCTCTGTGTCTGCTTGTCTCCCCCTGCTGGAGCAACCTGCTGAGTCAGCTCACCGGCACGGCGGCCCGCCTATTCGCGGGGGCTCACCCTTGCTCATGGGGGCTTGCCTTTTTGCCTGCAGGGGCTTGCCTTTTTGCCCGCAGCGGCATGCCCCGCCCACATTGGCTTGCCTTCTCAAGGCAGTCTGCCCATTTGAGGAGGCCCGGGGACCAAACCCAGGACCTCCCATGTGGTAAACTGGCGCCCTACCAACTGGGCTACAGCCGGCCCCCCACCCAGGGTCTTCAAACCAAATAGTCACCTGTCAGTAATCATTGCACTGAGATGTCTCAAAGGCTCTTTAAATTAAAATTATCAAAAATTGATTTATACTTGTATGTACAAAAATTAATCAAGTCACCAAAAAATAAAAGGAAAATATGGAGGTACTATGAGGAATTTTAATTTAGAGACATTGACATAATTAGTATGATCAGAGGAAAATTGATGAAAATTTAAAAGTCCATTAGAGTGAGAAAATATAGTAGACTGTACTGTGTAGGTGATAGTGAAGATAAGAGAAGTAAATAGATTTGAAAGGGAAGCAGGTGTGGGTCAAGAGATTGGGCTCCTGTCTACCATATGGGAGGTCCTGGGTTCATTTCCCCAGGCCTCCTGGTGAAGGCAAGCAGGCCTGTGCAGAGAGCTGGCAGCCTGTGTGGAGAGCTGACACAACAAAAAAAAGAGACACAGAGGAAAAAGACAATGAAAGACACAACAAACCATGGAGCTGATGTGGCTCAAGTGATTGAGTGCCTCTCTCTCACCTTGGAAGGTCCCAGGATCAGTTCTCAGTGCCTCCTAAAGAGAAGACAAGAAGAGAAGACAAGCAGACACAAAAGAACACACAGCGAGTGGACACAAAAAGCAGACAGAGAGTGCAAGCAGATGGGGGGGGGGGATAAATTTTAAAAATGGATTTGAAAGATATGCAGAAATACATATTGGTGGATTGGATAAGCAGTATATCAAGGAGATCCTGTGGTTTCTCATTTGTATAACTAGCTATATGGTTGTACAATACACTGAATTATAAACTCTGTAAACACAAAAAATTAGAGCAGACTAGGAGAAAGGTTGTATTTTGTAAGTGTACACACAAGGCTGTGGTAAGGGTTAAGGAAAGGAAACTTACTCTTTTGGATTGCCAAACACGTTTCTTATACTTTATGTGCAATGGACCACAAAACCACAATAATTATAAAAAGCACTTGTGGAACAGCTCCTTCTATTTCACAGATAAGGAAATTAATACACTAAGAAATGAAATAAAGTCAAACATCACTATTCACAGCCTACTCATTAAAATTCCTTTGTAATTCCAAAATCAATTCTCATGGTGCTTTTGGAGAAAAACATTTAAGTCACCCAATTTCTGTACAATGAAATATATAATAAACAAAATGAAACAGTCACTAGAAAGGCTTAACAATATATTTGAATGGGCAAAATAAAGAAACAGCAAGCTGAAGTTAAATCAATAGTGATTTTGAATTCTGAAGAACAGAAAGAAAAAGACTGAGGAAAATTTGAAAAGAGTCTCAAAGAAATGTAGGACACCATTGAATATACCAATGTATATGTAGTAGACATAGCAGAAATGATCAGAAAGAAAGAAAAGCATAGGAAAAATATCAGTGAAATAATAACTGAAAACTTCTCAATTTGATGAAAAATAGTCTATATATCTAAGAAGCATCAATTAGGATAAACGCAAAAATTTCAGCCCAGATATATCATAGTCAAAATAAGGAAAGCCAAAGGTAAAGAGAATATCTTGAAAGCAAAAAGGGAAAAATGCCATCATATCATAGTAAGCCAAAATATAATTAACAGATAACTTCTCATCAGAAGTCATGGAGGTCAAAGGCACGACATACTCCAAGTTCCAAAAGAATAAACTGTCAAAAAAGAATCTTAAACCCAGAAAAACCATCTTTCCAAAATGAAGGCACGTTTAAAAAAAGGCTCTGGGAAAGGCAATTATGTACATAATTATGAAAGACAGTATAATTGCATATTTCTACCCCTTTGTTCTCCTAACAGTTTGAAAATCCAGTCATGCAAAAGAATATGTATGTAACTTTATTTGGGTAATATGGTGGTTTGTAGCTGTATGTATGCCAGAAAAACATGTTCTTAAATTTACTCCATTCCTGTGGATGTGAACCCACTGTAAGTAGGATTTTTTATAAGGCTACTTTAGTTAAGGTGTGACCCACCTCATTCAGGATGGGTCTTAACCCTCACTGTGGAAGTAAGACAAAGAGAGAAAGCCATGGAAGCAAGAAATTGAAAGCAATGAAACCTGGAAGATAAGGGAGAGAACAGCAGACACCACCATGTGCCTTGCCATGTGGCAGAGGAGCCAAGGATTGCTGGCAGCCAGTCTTTGGAAAGAAAGCATCATCTTGACGAAGCTTTGGATTAAAAAAAATAAACAAACATATCCATCTATATGCTGTCTACAAGAGGATCTCCTTGAACTCAACAACAAAAATAGGTTGTAAGTAAACATTTGAAAAAAGATATTCCACACAAACAGTACCCCAAAAAGAGCTGGTAGCTATACTCATATTGGGCAAAATAGAGTATAAATGCAAAATTGTGATAAAAGACAAAGAAGGATACTGTATATTAATAAAAGGGGCAACCACCAAGAAGAAGTCACAATCATAAATACTTATGCACCTAACCAGAATGTCTCAAAATAAATGAGGTAAACGCCAGCAAAACTGAAGGGAAAAGTAGACATCCCTATAAAAACAGGTGGAGAATTCTACAGCACTCTCATCACTAGATAGAAAATCAAGACAGAGGAGTAATAAGTAAAGAAAAAACTTAAATAATATGATAATTAATATGAACTATACCTTACAAGCATACAGAGAACATTTTCTTGATAAAAAGTCTCCAAAAGATAGGAGTATTAGGGAGCTTTCTCAATATGTTAAAAAGCATATATGAAAAACCTACAGCTATCATTGTAGCCAATGGAGAAAGACTGAAAGCCTTCCCACTGGGATCAGGAACAAGATAAGGATGCCCACTGTCACCATTGTTAGTCTATAGTTTGCTAGAAGTTGCTAAAGCAATTAGGCTAGACAAAGAAATAAAAGGCACCCAAATAGGAAAGGAAGAAGTAAAACTTTCACTATTTGCTGATGTTATGATCCTATATCTAGAAAATCCTGAAAACTCCACAACAAACCTACTTGAATTAAATGACAAGTTCAGCAAAGTGGTGGGATAGAAGATGAATATGCAAAAATCAATAGTGTTTCTATACACTACTGATGTGCAATTTGAGGAGGAGATCAGAAAAAAAAACATTTATAATAGCAAGTAAAAAAAATCAAATATTTAGGAATAAACATAACCAAGGACATAAAGGACCTGTACTCAGAAAAATACAAAATATTGCTTAAAAAAACAGACTTAAATGGAAGGATATTTGTGTCCATGGATTGGAAGACTAATTATTATTAAGGTGTTAATTTTACCCAAACTGATTTACAGATTCAACACAATTCCAATAAAAATCCCAACAACCTTTTTTGAAGATATGGAAAAGCCAATAATCAAATGTATTTGGAAGTTTAAGGGGCCCTGAAAAGACAAAAATGTCTTAAAAAAAGAAGAATGAAGTTGGAGGACTCTCACTTCCTGAGTTTAAAGCAGGGGTTCTTGGGGCTGGCTCGATAGAGCCCAGTGGATAGGGCACCGGCATACCACATGGGAGGCCCCAGGTTCGATTCCCAGGGACCTCTCCTAGCGGGCAGACCGCCTTGAGAATGGCAAGCCGCCATGGGCGGACCAGAGCCACCGTGGGCAGGGCAAAAAAAAGCTGCCATGGACAGGGCAAAAGCCGCCACGGGCAGGGCAGGTCGCCCGCAAATGGAGTGCAACCAGCCACCCGCGAACTGAAAGCCAGCCGTGAACAGACGCAGAAGCCGCCCACAAGCGGGGAAAGCCGGGCCTGTGCAGTGACCACTCTCGGCGCGTCGCCGCAGTGGGGGGGAAGGGGAGATATGTAATAAAATAAATAAATCTTTAAAAAAATAAAATAAAATAAAGCAGGGGTTCTTAACAAGGGGTCTGTGAGTTTGAATCTAAATTCAACAAAAACATTATTCTTGTGGGGACATATTCATGTGGGTGTGATATATTTATTAAATAACACACAATATGGTTTGGACTTAATAAGGGGTCCATGGTTTTTACCTGACTGGCAAGGGGTCCCTGCTACAAAAAATAGTTAAAAACCCCTGCTTTAAAGCATATTACTTAACTATAGTAGAAAAAGAACATGCTACTGACATAAATACAGACATAGGCCAAAAGAACTTAACTGAGGACTCAGAAATAGACCCCCACATTTACAGTTAAGTGATTTTTGACAAGGCTATCAAGCCCACCTAGATGGCCCATAACAGTCTATTCAACAAATGGTGCTAGGGGAACTGGAGAGCCATATCCAAAAGAAAGAGGATCCTATCTCACATCTTATACAAAAATTAACTTAAAATGAATCAAGGCCCTAAAAATAAAAGCAACAACCATAAGACTCCTAGAGGAAGATGTAGGAAAATGTCGGTGGTAGTTTCTTAAACCTTACACCCAAGGCATGACCATCAAATGAAAAAATAGATAAATGGGACCTCCTCAAAATTAAGCTTTTGCATCAAAAGGACTTTATCAAAAGGGTGAAAAGGCAGTTGACTCAATAGGAGAAAATACTGGGCAATCACATATCTGATAAGGGCTTAATATCCATGATATATAAAAAAATCTTATAACTCAACAATAAGAAGACAAACTACCTGTTTAAAAAGTGGTCAAATGACTTGAAAAGACAGGTGTTCTAGTCAGGGTTCTCTCGGGAAACAGAATCAACACGAGATCTCTGTTAAAAATATAAGATTTTATAAGAGTCTCTCACGTGACCGTGGGGATACACAAGTCCAGGTTCCGCCCGCAGGCTGCAAGCCAGGGGCTCCGATGAAAGACTGATGAAGGGTCCTCGATGAGTTTGCTCCGATGAAAAACTGATGAAGGGTCCTCGATGAGTTCCTGGGAGAAGTTCGCTGTCAAACGACGAGCTGGGAAATTCTCTCCGAATGTTGAAATCAGTTCCCTTTTATAAGCAGTCAACTGAATGGATAACAGCGTCATC